>AWUE01014916.1:0-42843 GCA_001974825.2 Corchorus olitorius | reverse complement strand
AGTAATTGAAAGTTTTTTTTTTCGCCAGATAATTAATTATTGAAAGCTTATAAACAAGATAATCTTCCATTAATTCGCAATATTTTTTTTTTTTAGAAATTAATTCACAATATTAATTCATCACCAATAGCATGTATATACTAGGTAGCTAACCTCAGTTTACTTGGATTAATTTTGCATAAGGTAATTTATAATGTCCATCAAACTTATATATCAAGATCCATTCCTGGTGAAATTAGAGCTTTAATAATTTCTCTTTATATATGATGTGATATGATTAATTTTACATAAGGTAATTTATATTGCCCATCAAACTTATATATCAAGATCCGTCCCTAAGTGAGATTATAACTTCAATAATTTTTCTTTGCACATGATATGATTAATAGAAGTAAAAGAAAATTATAAATTTCATTGATTATGTAAATGAAAATTGACAATGACACGTGAGATGTTATCATTTTGTCTTAGACAAGATACTTAAAATAAGACATCCCCTTTGGGCTTTGGCCCCCATAAATAAATGATTAAATTCAAGGCTTAGATGAAGTAATATACTAGTGTACAAAGACAAATATATCTAGTAATAGTGTATAACGGTGACTTCTTCAATTCAAGCATAACGGTGTTTACTGTTCAATTTGACCAGTCCGTTTATTCTTTGGTTTCACTTTCATTCAAAGACATTCAAATTGACCCTGTAGTATGAAAGCAGCTTAGAAAGGGAGAAATTAAAGTTTGCTAGCCAGTCAATGGAAGCATATATAATTACCTGGAAACTTCTAAATAAGGAAAATAAATACAAATTAATATAGGAATCATCCAAGTGATTTTTTTTTTATGATTATTATATTCTCTAAAAAAACAATTTAACAGTTTATTTTCATATCATAATTCTTAAGCTTATTAATTACTGACAAAACTAATTATATGAAGATTTTGTTTTTATTATTCAAAACATAAGATAAGTTCTTTTTTTTGTTCATAAAACATAAGATAAGTTGAGACAAGACATATATATCTATAACTATAAATAACTCTGACCCTTTTAAGTATATAGACTGGCCAATTAAATTAGTTAACTTAAGCTAGTAAAAAAAAAAATCGAGTTCCTTCCATACCATATCTAGCTAGAAAAGGAAAGCATTTTTTTTTGCTAAAAGAAGAAAGAAAGACATTAATTAGTCGTTGATTTACAAAAATATATATCCCCAGCAGAAAACCATAATAATAATTTAAGTAGACCACGCATATTCCCTATCCTTTGCTATATTACTTTTATTTGTATTTGATAGAATAAACGATCCAAAAGACATTCATAGACTTACATAAATTTGCAAAAGAATATAAGTAATACTTATACTATCTTATATTAACTATAAACAGTCACGTTTAATTAGGTTTAATTTAAATTAAATAAATATAATCGACTTATTTAAATGTACACTATATATATTATAATATACGCTAAGATGAGAAGAACCTTTGTTCTTTATAGCATTGTTACTTGTTAGCATCGATATCTTCATATTCCAATCCAACAACCATAATATATAAAAAATAAGTAAATAAAATATACTAGTATAAAGTATAAACAAAGTACAAGTAGAAAATATTTCAAATTATTATATATATAAGAAAATGGCACGTGGAATCCATTTGTTAGCACATGCGCAGGCAAACGAAACTTCTTAGAAGTGATTCATCATAATGATCATCATCATCTTTCGTTTGAGATTGATGGTCATGGTGGTGGGCTATGAAAATCCTTGATGTGCTACTCTATATAAACTCCAATGAAACTCATATATTTCAAATATATTCCTTATAAAGCACTACCAAGAGAAATCTTTACTTTGAGAGAGACTTTTTTTTTTTCTTTTTAGGACAATTTATAACATCTTCATTATCAAAATAATTGATTACATAATGTGGGGAGAAATGAACAATTCCATGGATTCAGACTTTGCTCTTTTAGAATCCATTAGGACGCACCTCCTTGCCGATGATTTTGAAGCTTCATTGGGCTTAACGACGGCGTTTCATGGCAATAATAATGCTCCCAGTACTGTTCATCCAAGCTTTACCAGTCTACTTTTAGGTGAAACTCAAAACTGGAGTTGTCAATCGGAGAAGCCTGATCTTGTTTTAACGAATGCGGTTAAAGCAGAGCCCGCTGATCATGGAGATCACAACAATCATGAGTTGTTGACGAGGGAAGAAGCGAGGCCTAAACCTCAAGCGCCGCCACCGAAGATGGAGCATTACAGGGGAGTAAGAAGGCGGCCATGGGGGAAGTTCGCGGCGGAGATTAGAGACCCTAAGAAGAATGGAAACAGGGTGTGGCTTGGGACTTATGAGACGCCGGAGGACGCAGCGCTGGCTTATGACCAAGCTGCTTTTAAGATGCGTGGCTCTAAGGCTAAACTCAACTTCCCTCACTTAATTGGCTCCGGTAACATGGTGGTGCCGATCAGAGTAAGCCACAAGCGTCGCTCTCCAGAGCCTTCAAGTTCAAGTTCCTCAATTTCGTCCAACAATAGCTCACCAAAGCGGAGAAGATGATGATATATACTCCCAACTCATATAATTTCAATCCCATTTGTTTATTCAATTTATAACAAAAAATTACTTCGGTATTAAGGTTGTATATAATTGGGAAATTAACATTTCAAATTTCCCCATTTTGTTCATGAAACCAAAGCCTAGCTAGCTAGAGCCATGACGGTATCATCTAGTTGATAGTACATTGGTTTCGACTTGATTAATTGCATGGAAAAGCAATGAAGTACTTGTTCGGAAAAATAAACAATTTTAAATCCAATTAAAGATTTTGGTTGTAATTTTCGAAGCTCATGATATATATAATTAGAAGAAAAAAGATTTGTTTTGAAATTTGAATTCTTCCAGACATTTGCAATCTTCAAAAATCTCGATTGAACAAGCCATATCCAAACTATTGTATACTGTTTCAGCACGTAATCAATCTATCCTACCATTTGTTACATTTCAATTGCCACTACATTACGATTCAAATTAATTAGTTTTACGTCTGCAAACGATAATTTCAGTTAATTAATTGCTTACCTGCAGCACTGATTAAATTATTATCCTAATTAAAAGGGTATTGACAGTTTTAGAACAAGTAATAATTCCATTGTGGTGGCTTTAAAAAATCTGGAAAAAAGGACAAAAAAAGAGACAATGGGGCATGAATGGCTTTCATTAGGACTTAATGGAGGGCTGGCCTGCGTTTTTGGGTGGAAACACAGGAAAAACATATATCAGCTAACAGAAATAGTCCCAAACCAGGGGGTGGATTATTATCAAACAAAACAACAAAGTATTAATTAGCATAAAAATGCTATACTTTCTTTTCATTATTAAGCTCCCAATTTGTATTTAATTACTATATATTTTGATTTTTGATCACGGGTTCTCATAATAATTAGGTTTTGACAATTCTAATTTAAAAATAAAAATGAAAAAAAAAAACCACCGCAGCTGGATTCATGAATCTATTAACAGTTTCAAATCAATGGAATTCTCAGCCACCGTACGTTGAACTTGAACCAGTAAAGCTAGCGCAAGTAGGACTAGGAGGAGTTGCAAGTTGCAACTTACATTACTAAACTATAAAAAAAGTTGGATAAGAAAGGAAAGAAATACCACGAATTCCACATGTCATAAAACCAAGTGGGAGAAGAAGGAGAAGAAAAATAAGAAAGTTCGCAGTCGCAGTCGCAGTCTCGCAGATCTAATAATATTACGAATTTACGATTACGACACTGAGCGGCTTCCTCCGGGTTTCCATTTGAGTGGTTTCACATCAAACCCAAAAGCTTATATTCTAAACGGGCTACTTGGGCCCAATCTCTTCTTCGCCCTTCGGGCCGCTAGGCCCAGCGATGGAATGATTTTGCACCATAATTTGTCGCAAGAAAGAAATCATTTTTTCATGGAAAAATTGATGAACACAGGAGAAACAAAATACATAGTGAATACAGAACGGCTGTTGACCAATCAATCTAACGATAAAGAATGTATTTGGAAAAAAAAGAAAGATTGCTCCAAGTCATACAACTTTTTTCTACAATTATGGAATTGATCATTAACCACAGAAAGCATGCTGTAACTTTTTTAGATTATATAAGCAAAGATAGTAATTCCTTGAGGGTGCAGCACTCATCAAAAAGGTACAATATAACTTTGAATTGTAAATCTTGATATCTAACTGCTAAAAAATTCTTAGCCGCACCACCAGATCTAGCCCCGTTCTTCCCAACTCAATAGGATTAACAATGGGTTCAAGACATAGCTAACAATTCTCAAATTCTAAAGCAACAATGACAAGTTCACTACCAAAGCAGTATCACTGTCCCAAAAGCAGAATCAACTGTTGCTAGAATGCCATGGACAAAAATCTGGCTGCTCATCTGAACACCCCCCTCAAATAAGTTCACGCTCTATCTTCAGGATATTGGATGCCGTCTCCTGCATTACTCCACACCATAAGTCCCCAGTGAAAATAATATAAAGTGAGTTTCAAAATCAAGGAAAGGACAACCACTGAACACCATGCAACTAGCACCTTCGGAGCGAAAATCATATCTAAAGAATGACAACAAAGGTGAAGATAGGATAAAACCATCACCTCTTTGGTCGGCTTCTGTCTTCCTCATAGTCCATCACTCCACCAGGTTCAGAGTAGATCTCCTCGAGCCCTCGGAAGTCAACGTCGGCCTGCTTACAGTGTGTAACTTCTGCCACAACGTAAGTAAGCCACATCGACCAACATATCTCGGTATTGAATGAATGACATAATGGCATGCTAACTCTAGATCCAATTAAACTCACTCATTTGCATGTTAACTAGGAAGTCACATCTTTAAGCTCCAAATTTTTGTCTATGCATTTTTGCAACAATTAATAGACTCCCTTTCCCACCATCCCACCCCCACAAACAATTTTCAATAGTCAAAAAACAACTCAGACATGCCTAGAACCACATAGATGTGGATTAACCAAATTCATATTACTCTTGAATGCTAATGAAAACACTTTCATCTGTAAGCTGCTTCTAAATGCATTTGATTGGTCTAACATTACATAATAGCAAAAGGACAATTAACCGTAAAACTCAAACTGGATTCAACTGACCTTGAGGGAGAGGGACTTCTTTACTTCTTCCACCCTATCTTCAACCTCCTTTCGATGTTTCTTGTCTGACTCACTCATGGTATCAGCCCATTTTATCTTCTCTTGAATAGAAATGAGTAAGTTGTCTGATGTAGCCAACCTACATTCTCATCCACAGATAGATGTTAGATATTTAAGCTTATATTGATCTAATTTAACTCCCTTGGCTACTATACTTGTGAAAACATCAGGAGAAGCCTTTTTGTTCAAAGGTGAGAAGGTAGAAAGAAATGAATGAATGTTGTTTTGGGAAAATGTATAATAATACACCTACATCGATGTTAGATATATAAGCTTATATTGATCTAATTTAACTATCAATCCTACTTGAACTTCTAGCTAAAATGAACAAAGGCAAAAGCTAATATGACAACAGACACTAGCAACTATGACTGCAGCAGGGACAGAGGATCTAAACATATGGCTCTGTAAGTAGCATACCAGTTTGATAGTGTATGTATCATACTCCCAAGTTGTCCTGGTCTCAAATCCCTCCCAGCAGCAAATTGAACCTTCATTAGAAATATTTGTATCTTTCATAAGCCACGAAGGTGGGGGGAAAGGGTAGAAATGTAAAAGATAGCAAACACACACCTCAAAACATCTACGCAGCTGATCCAGCTTTCCTCTTACTATACCCTGACAAAAAGGTTTAAAAAGGGAAAAAGAAATCAGAATAGTTTAAGTAACCACGGTACAATTTGCTTCCCTTGAGAGTCAACCAACCGCAAACCATGTCACAACAGAATTAAAAGGATTAAGAAGGAATATAAAATCACGACAACAGGCCACCTACCGCATACATGCACTCATTGATTAGAAAATCTTCAAGTTCACGAACATTTGTAACATCTAATTCCAGCATTAGTTGATCATATGGTAGCACCTACGAAGAAATAAATTATATATATAAAAATAAAAAAAATCAGCTTGATGTAACCACATGAAAAACTTATAGATAATCATTATTAAAGATTCCACAAATTATACATATCCCTTTCATTGTGAGGATGGGAAAAGAGAATATAGAAAATGTTATAATTTTTGCAAGGGATTCTTGGAAGATTTTTCCATCAAGTTCTTAAGTCACTCATCTAGATGAACGAGATGCAAGAGTGGCAAGTCCAATGAACATCAATATCCATTATAACCACAGCAAATAGCACAATTAGATGTGCAAATGCGTAGAGTACCTTGTTTGTCTCAGCGAGTGTAAGGACAGTAAGTTGTTTTAGCTTGAGGACTTGATCAGGGACCAGCTGAGGAAGACGGCCACTATTACCTAATCAACAGTTTAATGGCCAAATATCAAGTAGTTTAATCAAGTAAAGAGCATTATGCTGCCTACCATGCCTGGAAAACTAAACACGACTGACAAACAGTGTAAGAAGGAAGATAAGAAAAAAAGGGAATAGAGAGAACTGTAAGATTTGACAAATCATTGAGCTGGAAAATTAAATTTTCAAAGAGGGCAAAAGAATATCTTGTATTGATCATATTCCAGGTTTAAATTCACCAACGAAGAAACAGGTTTTAGAATCTTTGTTATTCAACATCAGTCTCACATTGATGGTGGAAACACGTACTTACAACTAAATATTTTGAAATCTTCTCATATAGAAACTAATTGCGCAGGAAGGCAAAAGGTGCATAATGCATTACAAACTTCTTAAAATCAAACAAATAAATCACTGGTAGTCCGACTTACTCTTGTAATCACTCCATGTGCCATGTGCAAACAACCGAAGCACCTCAAGATACATTGAATTCTCAGTTCCTTCAAGCTGCAAAGGTTCATTGATTTCACATAAGATTACAAGTAAACTAAAAAGCATAAAAATAACATGCAGGTAAGGAACAGCCAATTAAACAATTTGCCAGACAAATATTTCTAAGTTAACCAACAGTCCAAAACAATCCGTCAAGAGCCAAGCTAATTTGTGTGAATGGCGTTCCTATGCGACGTATTCAAAATGCAAACCTAAAACAGACTATGCGATTCCGCAAACAACAGGAAAATATATTATCAACTTCTAAATCCAAAAACGCTACTCAGTATTTTAAAACCCTTATTTACTAAATTTTCTCATCAACCAAACAGTATATCCGGATGGGAAAGGGGGAAAAAAAGAAAACAAAAAGATAATGTAATAGGTTCGGACTCTGACCTCAGCGACAGCGGGCACGGCAAGAATCTCAGAGAAGGCGAAGAGGGAAGGATGCGACGTTGCTTCGACGATTACGGGGGCAAGAGCCGAGCCCTTCTGAGCCGACGCTTGCTTCGTGAAGTGATCGATCCACTCGGCTTGCTTTTGCTCGATATCCATCTTCAAAAATTAATCCCACCAAAAGAACAAAAAAACAAAAGAATTGAAGAATGTTCTTGAACAAATTTCTAGAGAGAAACTAATAGGGGCTAGGGTTTGGGGCTGTAGACGGTGGATTAAGTATTAAGCGACTGGGAAATTGTAGGGTTTTAAATATAAATTCTTAAAAACAAAAAACTAGTCGAATTTGAGCGATTTGATTTTCCCGTTTAAGTGAGAGCGAGAGAATTGGGGAAAGCTGCCCCGCTCTAACTTCCTTCTGCCTTTTGCACTCTTTGGTTTGGAAAGAGTTTTTATGATTTAGATTTTAGACGAATTATTTTATAGAATAAAATTAAAAGAAAAAAAAAAGATTATCTTGAAAGTTACTACTAAAACTACAAACAAAGGTGATGCCAAAAAAAAAACTACAAAATAAAGGAGTAGGAACAGTATTTTAGTTGTAGTTTATACTTTATTGATCGATGATATAATAAATAAATAATGAGTTATATATTGAAAGTGAAAATTGCTGATGTCTTCTGTATTGGCAACTTTAGGCTACAATATCACAGGTGTCTTGAGGCATTGACAAATTGACTACAATAATCATATGATGATGAACAATTTTTTATTTTATATATATGCATTGAATGCATTAAAAAATGTAATAATAATACTAGAAATACTCTAGATTGATTGGATTGGAGTTGGATGATGTTTGGTTATTGCAGCACTTAAACATGGAGTCATGGGATATATGAAACTCAATTGGTTTTGTTTTAATTTTCTTTAATCTTTCTTTTATAATGTGGTGTAAGTATATGTTTTGCCATTTCATATTCAACTCTTTTACTTTCTTTATAGCCTTTGAAAAAAAAATGTCTATTTATCACGATTGAAAATGATAATTAACTACTTAAGCTTTGTTTGGAGTGTTGGAAACTCGATGTTATTATTGGTTTTTTTTTTTTATCAAGTTATTTAAAATGTTTTACTTGCCTAATAATTTCTTCTGGGTTAGAAGTAGAACTTATAAATACGAAATATTAAGGCTATGTTTGGTGGTAGAGAACATTCTTCATTTTCCATATCCAAAAATATCGAAGAAATTAGGTAGCGACACAACATGTGTCAATAAAAATAAGTATATTTTTAGAGAATAGAGATGACAGTGTAGTGAAAATAGAGAACATATTTATTTTATTTTTAGATTTTTACTACATTGTCATCTCCATTCTCTAACAATATGCTTGTTTTCATTGATACGTGTTGTGTTACTACCTAATTTCTTTGATATTTTTTGAGATGGAAAAGGTAGAATGTTCATCACCACCAAACATAACCTAAAATCTCCTAACAAGTGAATTTCAATAAGTCGAAGTCGAATTTAAACCCTGATTGTTGTAATAATAATAGTTGTAATAGTGATTTGTGTACATCATATATTGTTTTAAATATTGCTTTGTGCCAATTATTAGTTAGTAATTAACTTCTTAACTCTTAAGCCTTCCTTCAATTTTCAAATAATGAATATATATATATATATAGGCTAGGCTTGGCTGTTGCAGTGTTGCTAGTTGCTAGTTGCTACACTTAAGCAAGCAAGAAGAATGTGGTGCTTCTCAACTATAATCAATGATCAATGATCGGTCTTCATTTCTTACTTTCTTATACCTGAAAATTTTAAAGCACAAAGAAAAACAAATCTTCTCGTTGATTACTATTCCATTCTAAAATTCCAGCTATTTAAAAGACAAAATATATAGGGATGGGTTTGAAATGTTTTGAAGCTTTGTGGCAATACATTTGAAATTGCATCCCTACATGCTGATTAGAAATTTCTAGAATTTTTGTTGCTACATTAGA
Source organism: Corchorus olitorius (assembly GCA_001974825.2). Classification (NCBI taxonomy): domain Eukaryota; kingdom Viridiplantae; phylum Streptophyta; class Magnoliopsida; order Malvales; family Malvaceae; genus Corchorus; species Corchorus olitorius. Next base: position 33,469 of record AWUE01014916.1, on the reverse strand, counting down.
AACTTCTAGTCTAGAATTAAATTGTTGAAAATACTCCTCTGTCATCTCTTTCCCTTTTCCCCTTTAATTATTTTAAACTGCATAATTTTATTTTTTGGTTGTAGATGAAGTTTATTACCCGCGTAATGATTTGAAACAATTGAAAATGTTAATTAAAAGGGGATCATTAAATCGGAGGACTAGATTGAACTTCATTAGTAAAGTTTCACCTTAAATCGAGATATAAGCTAGTATTTTATATTTCCTGATAGTTGAACATCTGCAAGATTTGGAGACTAACCGTTGAAGCCACTAAACGTTACATTTCGATTACAGGCTTACAGCTGGATAAATAATTATATTTCGGATTTCCCCTAATTTTTCTGAATAATTTTACAAAAAACGAAAAATTTTAGGCAGGTATTGGCGCGTTAGATTGCGAGCCAAAAGATTCACCAGAAAAGAAAATTTCGCTTTCAAAAATTTTAGACAAACCCTTAAAAATTTCGAATCGTATACGTATTCTGTTATTCACGATTTAACTGTCTCCATTCCTTAAAAAAGAAAAAGGAAACTCTCTTCTATTTTGCTCTTTCCGTCTTTCGATTCCATCGCTCTAAAGAGTAATCGAAGCATATGGCGAAGTCGGCGGCTGATTCACGGAGCAACAGGGCGGCGGTTCAAGCCACCAACGACGACGCTTCCGCCAGTAAACTGTAAGTGATGCTTTCCTTATTCTTTTTCATTTACTATTATTTTTGCCATTTTATTTCAATTGTATTTCGCCGGAAACGTTATTTTTATTAATCACCGTCTCATGACGGGTTAAATTTGAGTAGGCTTGGAAAATTCTCATCGCATACGAATAATCCTAACACTTCTTTAGAGCTTGAAACTTTGGATACAAGATTATATATGAAGGAAATGATTATGATGGCAAATTTACTTTGTAGCTTGTTCTTTTCTTGTCCTGGAAAACGCAGAACTAGTTATGTTTGCTTAAACCGGATTAACCAGTTCTGACGATTTCTTAAATTTCTGAAAAATAGATGTTGTTACTGGTTCTATCTTTAATTTTCTTCAAAGAAGAAGTATATTTAACTTTTTCGAAAGAGCTTTGATGTTTGGCACTTTATTTCACTCCAAACTCCTTGTCTTTGAAGGTCCTGTGTTAAAAAGGGATACATGAAAGACGACTACGTCCATTTGTTTGTTAGAAGACCTGTGAGGAGATCACCTATAATCAATCGTGGTAAGATTTGATTCATTTGCATATTTTGCATTCCTTACTGTTGGTTTGTGGTTTCTCAATGACTGTAATCTTATTGATTGTTCTATACTTTTTGGGATTTGTATTTTGAGGTTATTTTGCACGTTGGGCTGCTCTGAGGAAGCTTCTCTATCAGTTTCTTGATTGTGAAGGATGTAATGGTGAAAAGGGTAACATGAAGAAGCAGATACTATCACTTGGTGCTGGATTTGATACATTGTATTTTCAGTTGCAGGTGCCTGAATTTTCTTGTGAGTTGGGTTAAAATCATAACAGATGATAGACTTAGGAATGCTTATCTTCTCTGTTTGATTTATGTAAAACACAGTAAACTTAAGTTGCTTCACTGTCGTATTTTGCTGGTGTTTTTTTCCTTTTTTTTTCTTAAGAAAAAATCTTTCTTGTTTATATTTGGTTTTTTTAGTTTCATTGTTTATGTTTACCATGCATACCTTTACAACAGATTTTTGATAATTGTTGGAAATATGATTTAGCTTACAGAAGCCTTAGTATTGCCAAGTTTAATTGGGCCTTTTTTTTACTGGACAGGATGAGGGAAAAGCTCCATACCTATACGTGGAACTGGATTTTAAAGAGGTTCAGTTTTTGAACTTTAGCAGTCAATGTGTTAAAAGATAGCTTATCCTCTGTATTGAGGATGGATGGAGTCATGAACTGGTTGAGACTTTGCTATTAAAGTAGCTTATCTTAACTTTGTTCATGGATCATATATTCTTAATTGGATTATTGGATCTTTATGATTGCATTGCAATTGATTTGTACAACATTACACTCAAAAGCTTATTGCTCTTTTTATTTTCCAGGTAACTAGTAAAAAGGCTTCTCTTATTGAATCCTGCAGTCAATTGAGGGACAAAGTGGGTGCAACTGCATCGATTTCATGTGGTAAGTGGCCATGTTGTAGGAAAGTTTCAATTTAACCACTGTCCTGTAAATAACTTATTGGTGTGAGTAGGATTTCCCCTTTGTGAAACATGTCTAAAACTTTTCTTGTTTAAGAACCATATGTAATGTTTTGAGGCTTTGATAGCATATTTTCTTTATTATAGTCCCCCACTAGTTTATTGAAGGAATCATAGGTCTAGCTTCTTGTACTTGATAATGTTTTACTGTTGGTCCTTTGCAAGAATTTGTGTGGTTGCACACGTGAATTCTGGTGAATTGTAGTGTATATTTCTTCTGTAGAATGATAAAGATTGTGCCTTTGCAGAGAATGGAGAAGTACTTAGCGATCACTATAAGCTACTTCCAGTTGATTTGCGCGACATACAGAATTTAAATGATGTCATATCTCTGGCAAATATGGATCTCAGGTATGTTCATGAACCAATATCCAATCTTTTATATTTAGTGTTTTACTCACAAATTGATTTCACTTTCTGTATACTACATTTCATATGTTTCATGAATGCAATTATGACAGTTTCCAGCAATTTGTAATGTTTACTTTGGTGGCTTTCACATTTATATGTTTGAATTGTATTTCTCTGCCTTTTTTGGGCAGAGTCTGGTTATTTCTTTCCTGGGTTAGGGACCTTAGGTCATCTGATTTTGGTATCAGTTTGCCAACATTTATAATTGCAGAATGCGTTTTAATATACCTGGATCCAGATTCAAGCCGTTCTATTGTTGGTTGGGCATCAAAAACATTTTCAACGGCAATATTTTTCTTATATGAGCAGGTTGTTTACTTTTCTAAAACCCCATCTTGAATTCCTTTCTACATGTTGCTTGTGGTTTCCTGATAGTATTACTCCCTTAAATGCCTTCTGTTTAAGACATGATGAATTCACAATCTGGGGCTTGTCAACAGATTCATCCAGATGATGCTTTTGGGCAGCAAATGATAAAAAATCTTGAGGTGAAAACATCTTACCCTTTATAAATGTTATTAGTTTATTATTTATGAGTGGTTGAGTAGTTCAGCCATAAACTTAGCAGAAATTAATGTTCTTTATCGTTTCAGAGTCGGGGCTGTGCACTTTTGAGTCTTTATGCTACACCAACTTTGCTAGCAAAGGAAAAACTATTTCTTGATCAAGGATGGCAGGTATATTACTATGACTTTCCTTCTTCCTTTTGACTGCCACGATGATGAGCTTTTCTTTATAGAAATGAGGGCATCATTTTTATCATTTTTTTTTTGGCCAAGAGAAATTTAATTGATATATCAACAAAAGTCAATTACAAATCAACCAATGAATGAAATATAGAAAGACAAACAAACAGAAACCATATACTGTAAGAGGTTAGTGCTCAATAATGAACCCTCTGTAAGTAAAATGGGCATAACCATCTATACAAAAGGCAGGGCTGGCAAACCATCCCTGCTTAAAATATATACTAAGGAGGTTGGGGGTTGATTCACCCAGTTTTGAAGGCACAACCTCCTATTGGACTGCTGAGCAAGCCAATCCGCAGCTTGATTTGCCAGTCGTGCAATCCGCTCAATCCTGCTATCATCAATAAGATTTGCATTCTCACTTGCCCTCTTTCCCCTTTTGTTCAATAATCTTTTAATAATGCTTTTGAGCATTTTCTGTGTGAGATTTTCAGAAAGCTGTTGCCTGGGACATGCTGAGAGTTTACAGTAAATTTGTTGATGCCCATGAAAGACGCAGGTATGTGCTTCTTTAATGTTATAAATTTGTGTCCATGTGTGCTTGCCATTGCTGCGTTGCCAATGTTGCTTTTTGGGAAAGAAGAATCTTTACTTCCTTTTTTTTTAAGGTTTTTGAGAAGATATAAAGGGAAATTCCTTCCATATTCTTTGATGATATTGCTGGCTCCTTTTTGTCTACTTTACCTTGGGCCTTGCTATTTTTTCTGATATATTCTATAAGAGGATTCTTATATGTGATGTTCTGATATATTCAGAATTGAGCGGCTGGAATTGTTCGATGAATTTGAAGAGTGGCATATGATGCAGGTAAGTGAATCTTTTGCGGTAGAGAAAGTTAAGCAAACTAGAAACACCTGGAAAATAACATGACTTTAACTTACCTCTGGATATCGGCCTGACAAGTAAATGCCATGGTTATTGCAACCCTGGCTGCCAGTTCACATGGATAAGCGATGGTCGTATAATCTTTGCCTCCATCTGTTGATTAAAAGGTCTATGGAGTTTATTGTTTTCATCATCACTGACTTTGATACAAATTGCTGACTTTCAGGAGCACTACTGTGTTGCTTATGCAATCAATGATGCCATGGTATGTCCATCTATATAAGCTGCCAAATCCTGGTGGCAATTTTCTTTAGTTTGGCCTCATTCTTTATCATGTGAATTCCAATGATTACTGCAGAAATTCGCTTTTCATGATTGTACCGTTGAATCCTTTCTTATCTGCAGTGACCAGAATTAACCCTTATTTTAGACTCTGTATCACTAAAACAACATGAATAAGTATCATGCTCATCATTTATTTACCGGAGCCAATGGATTTGGCACCCAAACAGAGAACCTCATCACTTTTCACAATTAGTTTGATTAAGATTAAATGACTTCAATGATAGAGTTGCATCTTTGTCTTCAATCTGTCATTCTTTTATCATAGTGACACATTATCTGAACAATTGGGAATGGAAAATGTAATTTCTTTTAAAGTTTTAACACTAAACTCTTCATGGTTCAGGGATTGTTTGGGAAATTTGGTTTTACTGATGACCGGCAAGATGTGCCAAACACCTCTCCAGCAGCAGCATCTCCCATGATAAAATGAGGCTGCTCGACATTGTCGTCCTCCCGCCAACTTCCTTTCTTGGATTAAACAATTAGAGGCAGAGGAGCACGAGTGATTGACACGTGCCTGCTAAGCAAGGAGGGGTTCTTGTGTCAGGTAAAAAAGGGGCCTCTCCAACTAGTTTAGTGATTTAGTCTTTAGCTCTTGAAAAATTAGTTTTCCAAAAGGTTTTATGACTCGAGTATCTGTGTGTGTGGGTGCGTCTCTCTGTGTAGTATTTTTTTGTTTGACTCGAGAAAACAAGATCCTTTCTTTCTTCTGCTAGCTGTTTTGCAAAGAAAACGTGGTGGGACCCAAACAGCACCAAAAAGTGTTTCATACCCCTCCTTTGGTTTGGTAGGGTCAGAATCATGTGGAGATATACATTCATTGGTTGCTTTTGCTTCTCAATTTGTTCTCTCAAAAATCTCTCCTTTATCCTCCTCTTTGGTCTTTGCCCTTTTTTTCCCTTTTCATTTGCATGACCAAAATGCCATCTGGGGAAAATGCTTGATTTTGAAAAATCAATGTGACATTACCAACAGCATTGTACTATTCTAAGACATAAGAAATCTCTTTCTCAAGGTGGTTACGTAGAGTAGAATCCGGGCATAGTTTTTGATCTTGAAGCACACATTGATAGTTGAAAATTGCTTTGTTTATAGAATCTGAGAATGTTGAATTTACCTTATTGGGGAGAAAATGTTTTCTCGCCTCCTTTTACCTAGTTGAGCAATAACTTGAATTGACGTGATTCTGTTTCTATTTGTTTGATATGCACAAGTGACATTGATGCGGCAGCCCTAGTTGGCAATTGTCGCCTCGAAGTTAATAGGTGATTTGATTTGAGTTCTAATTAGTCTCGAAATTTCTGATTAATCACGCATCTCTTTGCCTCAGAAGAATATAGTATATGCAATACTATGACTAAGTTTTAGGCCCACATTCTTAGCGATAGGAAATTTTGTTAATCTAATCCTAGACATGCCCACGAAGCCAAAGGAGAAATACAAAAGTGAGTTAGAAAACCAAAAACGAGAAAGAGGTTTAGAAGGAAAAAAGAGGAGAGTGAGATTATTATCCAATCTAGAAAAATGTACTCTCTTTAGGTTTTAGGGTCCACATTTGTTTACCTTTTGGGAAGAGAACAGTTCCATCATTTTCTTTGGATTGCCGCCTACTATACTCTGTTTCTTCCGACTTTTTTAGAACCTGCTTGCCTTCTTGGACGCTTGCCAACACCCAAAGCCATAGGAAATAGTTTTATTATATAATTTGTTTGCAGCTTTAGTGATCCTTTGTTTACAGTTTTAGAGCAGGAGGAGGGTTGCCTCTGTTGTACTCAATACTGTTTTCTAAATTCTGAAAAATCTTCCAAGGTACTTTTAAGTTTGTTAAATAACGCTTTCTGTTTTTTATATACTTAGGTTATCATTTCTTCATCAAAGAAATTTTGGGGAGTTTATCATTTCATCATTTCTTTAGATGGGTTCTCAAAGAGAGTTTAAATTGGGTAGTTACGGTTCCCTTTCATGGCTACAATATCATTTTCACACAGTATTTTGATTTAAACTTCATAAACAATTCATTGTTTTAAAAGAGTAATGAAGAATGAGATTTATCATCTCTCGCTTGGCAACTTGATTCCATGACTTGATATTTTAAAATCACGTTGGAAAGGAAATGAAAGGAAAAGTCGTGAAGGAGGCACTTTCTCATGTGTTTGATCTAAATTCGTTGTGATTGGTAGAAGTTTGCAACTGAAAAGAGTTGATTGAAATAAGATTAGCTCAGGAGATAAAAGATGAAGGATCAAGAATCTTTCGTTTGGTATCGACGATCGTAAGGAGAATCAGATGCCTGAGATTCGGTTCGAGCAATAGTGCATAACCAATTGGGATTAGAAAGGCATTAGGCCTACCAGCCAAGAAAAGGTCTTCTAACACCGTTTGAAACGGCAAAGGCAAAAAAGTTCTATCGAAACGATTAGAAAAAGAAGAGGGAAAAATAAGAGATGGTTGGGTCCAGTTTAGACTATGAAATGGAAAAAGGGTTTGAGGAGGGAAAAACATATTTCCCTTTCACCGTTTTCAATTTCTGCACTTTCACCTCCCACACTTTGCTTTATTTTTTTTTTCTCGTTTGCTTTTCTTCAAAAGGATCCACTCATTGTGGAATATCTATGTTATTCTGCCTTTCTATGCTTGCAGTGCTTTGTGCATGTTACTACTACTTACACGCTTTTGAATTTGGGTCTCCACGTTACAATCAAATTCAATTCATCTTTTCTTTTGCTCATAAAAAGCATGAATTTGCAAATTCGCTATTCAAAATTTAGACTATTAGTGATTGTTTTGCATTTAATTTAATCCCATTTAGGTTTTGAATCTTGAAGATTGTTGTTGAAAATTTTCAAAGAGAATTAGCATTACCCATGTTTTAAACTATGACCCCATTCCAAAGAAACTTTGATTAATGCTCAGCTCATTTTGTTTTAGAAAATTTCTTTTACTAAACAAATTCTCCTTTGTGCTGGCAAAAAGAGGAAAAGAATAAGCATAAGCAACAACTTTCTTTCTTCCCATTTACAAGTCTACTTTCTTAAAAGAAAAAACAAAGTACATTTTTTCAAATATAAATAGTAGTATTAGTAGATCTATGGAACTAATACTCTACCTTTCCCTTAAAATTTACAAATCAGTTGATAAATGCCTTTAAGAAGGTGCACAAAAAGTAAAGAGCAGAATCCATCTTAAACAAATCCAGGAAATACCCTGCCCTGCCCTACACCAAAAGGGCAACAAATCCAGCATTATGCTCGCTTATTGCCCTTAAACTCCATAATCAAGGCCACCAATGACCCCACAATCCCAAAAAGAAAAAAACTTTTATTATAAAAGAAATTTTTTTGTGGAAGAATCAATGTCCAGTCCACCCTTTAGCCTTAGGCCTTATCTTCCCTTCTCCACCGGCCCACCCCCCCACTGTTAAGCACAATGTAAAAACAAAAAGCAGCCTTCTGCAACAACAATTACTTAATTAATTAATTATTATTACTACTAATAATTAATTAGCCAACCAACAAATTAAAAGATTAATTTTTAAAATACAAAAATCCCCCTCCCCTTCCACTAAACTGTCATCAGTAAGTTTGAGACAGTGTGAAAAAGGCACCCATGAAAATAGAAAAAGAAAGACCCCACTGGACTCAGCTCAAAATGGGAACAGTCATATAACCTTTTATTCGTTCTCTTCCATTTCTCGCACTTTCTCCTTCTAAAAATACTTCATCTACTTACCAAGCTCGGGCGCCACTACTACAGTACGCGCCACCGCCTTGAACTTTTGTTCCTTTTCTTTTGAATTTTTTAGCAAGAATTTTACTAGTTTTTTTTGCTTTTTAGAAATGGGTTGTGCGGCGTCTAAACTAGACAATGAAGATACAGTAAGGCGGTGCAAAGAGAGGCGCCGCCTGATGAAGGAAGCCGTTCATGCTCGCCACCAATTAGCCGTGGCTCACGCCGACTACTGCCGCTCTCTCCGCATCACTGGCTCGGCTCTCTCCACCTTCGCAGCCGGTGAACCTCTTTCTGTCTCCGATGAAACCCCAGCTGTTCTTCTTCACACTGCCACCCCATCTCCGATACCAACCAAACCGATCCCTCCACGTGTCCCTCCATCTCCCTCCCCTTCTCTCCACCCTCCGCCTCCCCCTCCTTTCTCTCCTTCCGCTTCTCCCACAATCGCTAGCTCCAAACTGCCTCACATACTCTCGGCTTCGAGTATCTCATCTGTGGAATCCAATCGTCGTCGGCCACGTAAGTTAGCCCCGAAACTACCTCACATTTTGTCTGAATCCAGTCCCTCTTCTTCTCCCCAAAGCTCAAAATCAGGTTTTTCCAACAACTTTTTCCCAACGGCTTATCAAGCTAATTCCACTTACTCCAACACTCCTTCTCAAGCTTCTTCCGTCTGGAACTGGGAAAATTTTTACCCTCCCTCCCCGCCTGATTCAGAATTCTTCGACCAAAAATTACAACAACGAAAGCAACAACTACCCCAACGGCCCCATCATTTAGATTCTAACAACCCGGACGATACGGAGGATACCGAAACGGAAAGATCAGAGTACGATTTCTTCCGACCACAAAAGACGAATTACCGTTACAATATCAATTCCAATAATGCCAAGAGTAATTTCGATGAGGAAACCGAAAGAGAAGAAGTGCAATGCAGTGAATGGGGAGACCACGACCACGACCGTTACACTACGACGAGCTCCTCCGATGAAGAGGAGGAAGAGGATGACATGGCATCGAGATCCGAGATTGGGACCCGGTCCAATTTCGGGTCCTCAAAGGGAGGACAGTCAGAGAAGTTTCATCATCTTCATAATCAGACTCCACCGCCGGTAAAGACGCAGCCACAGCAACAGATGTATGGTGGCGCCGCTACAGGGACTAAGATGGATAATAAGTCGGAGGACGCTGGATCATCAGCAGGTAGTTATAGGACCGATGCTATGTTGGATATGAAGATGGTGGTTAGGCATAGGGATTTGAAAGAGATCGTGGACGCGATCAAAGAGCATTTTGACAAAGCTGCCGCCGCCGGTGATCAGGTTTCCGAGATGCTCGAGATCGGTAGAGCTCAGCTCGATAAAAGTTTCAGGCAGTTGAAAAGTAAGTTTCAAAATTTTAAAATTTAAGCTAATTTTAATTCTCACTAGTTCATTTCATTTTTAATCTTATTTAATAATTTACAAGTACTTTCCTTTTCTTATTATTTTTTTTAAAAAAATATGTTCTTTCCCCCAATTTGCAGAGACGGTGTATCATTCGAGTAGCATGTTGAGTAACTTAAGCTCGAGCTGGACTTCAAAGCCGCCGTTGGCGGTGAAATACCGGCTAGACGCGACGGCGCTAAATGAATCGGGTGGTTCAAAGAGTCTTTGCTCTACTTTGGATCGGCTCTTGGCTTGGGAGAAGAAGCTCTACGAGGAAGTCAAGGTAAACTATTTTATTTTCTTTTTCTTTTTTCTTTCTCTGTTTTTAAATTTGAAAAATTTATTTTCAATAGTTCGGTTTTTACTAATTTGGAATTGGGGACAAGGAGGTCAGAAAAATGACTAGGATATCCACAAATGTTGATGCCCGGTAGCGTAAGTCCACCGCAGTTTTTGACTGTTGATTTTCTTTTCCCGTTTGGACGAAAACACCCCCTTTTAAACTGTTGGTGGGGTCGAATCTTTTTGGGGTATTATTGTCATAACAGACAGTTGTCGTGGTCCTAAATCCTGATCTTCCTTTTTAATTCCGAAATAATCCCTTCTTTTGGTTAATTATTATTAAGTGCTTTCGAGTATAATAATATTACAATGACTAAAATACCCTCGACATTGCTCTTAGACAGTTAGGCCCCAACTGAATGCTTAATATTATTATTATTATTACGTAGCTGTACGCAATTTAGCTACTAGGCAACCCAACTAACATTTTCTTCTAGATTTCTACATTGATTTGGTAAAAGTAGTGGGGATTTTCTTGTCTTGGAATGTTTTCTTTTGCATCAGTAAAGGAACTTTTGTTTCTTACCTTCTAGTTACATAAATTAGTGCTGGTTGGTAGAGAATGAATGAAGCTGCTTTCTGTTAATTTGCCTATATGCTTCATTAATAATTTAATCACCCGGATATGTATTACGGAGTTCTTTCCGTTTATCTTTTATTGAAATGTTAGGTGTAAAAATTGGTAGGTAACACAGTATGCAGTAATAAAAGTTTTGTTTTCCACGCCATTGGTGTTATCTTATCAAAACTTTTGTAAGTTTCTTGAATTGGTTGGACATCAAGGTTCTGGTGTCATATTATTTCTGGATAAGAAAAATAACATGTGGTGCAAAGATAATTCGGTAATTTCCTTGGTTGTTGGCTTCCTTCGAATTGAATTTTATGCCATTGCTGTGATTTATGTTGGAGTTGGTTTCAGAAGAGTGCTAATTGAAGCAATAAATTTTAAATATTTCAGGCTAGAGAAGGAGTAAAGATTGAGCATGAGAAGAAGTTGTCAGCATTGCAAAGTCAAGAATACAAGGGGGAGGATGAAACCAAGATAGACAAGACCAAGGCATCAATAACAAGACTTCAGTCTCTAATTATTGTCACATCTCAGGCTGTCTCTACTACCTCTACCGCCATCATTGGTCTTAGAGACAGCGATCTTGTTCCTCAGCTTGTTGAAATTTGTCATGGGTAAGTATCTTCTTCTCTTTTTGTCTTGTTTGTCTTGAGATGGATCATACATTCTTTTGAAAATGTTTCTGGTGCAACCATATGCATTTTCTTCCAACCCTTCTTCTCTCTTGAACAAAATCCATTATTTCAAGTTGTTTCCTGCTTATAGATAAATTTCCGGGTGAAATCTTTAGAAATAACTATCCCCCATTTTTTATCATTGATTTTCGTCTTTGGTATTTCTTTCTTATGAGAACTTGTCTGTGGATGGCTTAGATTCTTATGTAGGGAAGTAGTTGACTTTATTTTATCTCATTTGAAACATTATAGTGCACATGTTCCTGGGTAGGTGAACCATTATGACTCATTGCTGTGCTATGCTACTTGATCATCCCCTCTTTTGTCACATGTGCCTTGTAGTCCTGGCCATTTTTAATTTCCATCTTGTTGAATCAGATAGTGGCCCCAGTATTTCTTGCTAGTGTTGCTTTGATCTATAAACTTTTTCTTGGCCAGAGACAGGTGAGGGGTGGGGAGTTAGGTGCACTGGAGTTAAGTATAATATGACCCACCATAATATTTTTTGACAAGTTGTTGACGATGGTAAACTGGTCAAAACCCCTTATTCTCAGTTGTGCTTGTTACTGTTATTATCATCATTGTCATTTAGCAGAATGATTGGGGAATGAGTAATAGAATGATGACCATGTTTAACCGATTTTTTTTTTTGGCTGAAACTATGTTTAACCACTTGAAAACTTGATTACTGTGTTTTTTAACCATTCCTCAGAATGGGTATGCAGATTTCATGGTGTACACTTTGGTGTAGCATAAGTTGTTTTTATTGTAAAATGAAACTGTCAAACAGATTATATAATAGTTCTTATACGGTCTTCTGGAGCGCTCTTTAATTATATGGGTTCAGAAGAATAGAAGACAGTGCCCTGCATGAGAGATGAATTATAGAGTAATAGTTTTCTTAATGATTACCCTTGGATTAGATGTAAACCCCAATCTGAATTACTTTATTTCTTTTGGTGGTTGAGATTTCCATTGTATCAGGCTTGGTGTCAGTTTATTGAAATTGAGCATAATAGGACAAAATGGAGTGCAAAACCATTTGAAGTTGAACAGTATTTTGACATATCAGATGTATTTGAATGCAGTTTTAGGTACATGTGGGCGTCAATGCATCAATACCATGAAGTTCAGAACAATATTGTGCAGCAAGTCCGTGGCCTTATAAACAGATCAGGGAAAGGCGATTCAACTTCTGAATTGCATAGGCAGGCGACACGCGATCTTGAGTCAGCTGTCTCTGCATGGCACTCTAATTTCTGCCGTTTAATTAAATTTCAACGGGATTTTATCTGCTCCCTCCATGGCTGGTTCAAGCTCACCCTCCTTCCTGTCAGCAATGACGATGTAGATGGCAACAGAGAGCCTTCTGAGGTATATGCTTTCTGTGATGAATGGAAGCTTGCCCTTGACCGTGTCCCTGATACAGTAGCTTCTGAAGCTATTAAAAGTTTCATCAATGTTGTCCATGTGATATCGGTTAAACAAGCTGAAGAGCTTAAGATTAAAAAGAGAACTGAAGGTGCATCAAAGGAGCTTGAGAAAAAGGCATCATCTCTCCGGACTATAGAAAGGAAGTTCTACCACTCATACTCCATGGTTGGTATCGGGGTTCCCGATTCTGGACCCGACCATGGGCAGGGTCTGGATGCTCGGGACCCTCTTGCGGAGAAAAAATCTGAGCTCGCAGCCTGCCAAAGGCGGGTGGAAGATGAAATGCTGAAGCATGCAAAAGCAGTGGAGGTAACAAGAGCAATGACTCTGAATAATCTTCAAACAGGCTTGCCAGGGGTATTTCAAGCATTAACAAGCTTTTCTGCCTTATTCACTGAGGCACTTGAAACAGTATGCGCCCGCTCCTATCATATAAAATAGGTGAACACATTACATATTTTCCCACTTGAAATTTTGAGGAAAGGTGACACTTGCAAGAGCTGGGATTTTTTTTGGCGGTTGGCTCTTATATTTAATTGGTTCTATTTTGGGTCTTCTTTTTTGGGGAATGTGTAAATACATGGGATGTCTTTTTGTGGTATTTGTCATCATCCATTGACATTGTCAAGCTAAGGGAGGTGTCTGTACAGGAAATTGCTCAGATTCTTGTTCTTGTATCAAAAAAAAAAGAAAAGGTTGCAATTTCAGCAGATGAATAAATACAACATATTTTGCCCCTCTTATTTCTCTCATCCAAGTTTGTAATGTTTTGTCTATAGTTTTACTTTTGTTTACTGATTTTATGTCAAGAACAAGAACAAGAAAATTTCCACCTTGGTTGGTGGGTATTGTAGGGACCAGGCAAATTCATTATTGATTCGATGGCTAGGCTGGCCATGTTTAAAGCTTTTCGAGATCCTCTTTGATGAATCTTCAATTCCATTTTTCTCATTTCCTTTTACCCCGCTTTCCTCCCCATTATTTCTTTCTTCTAATTGAAAACGAAAGTTGAGATACCGAATGAGACAAACAGTTAATATATAGTATGGTAAACAAAAACGAAATTGGATTGGACATATTTCTAGCATTCGGACTTGAATTGAATCATGCTTCCAAGTTTCATAAAGTTTGGACCATTTGCCTTTTCATGTTGTTTTGAGTTTCACCGTTTGATGTTTTTATCTCTTTCTCACAATTTAATACTACTTCTGCTACAAACTGCAAACAGAAAATTCATTTAATCGGTCCCTCCAGATATCATTTCTGCATTCAAAATCTGACAGCTTCTGTTTTGTTCCTATCCTTATTATACGCCGGTACATTTCCTAACTTTCCCCCCCAAAGAGCCAAGAGAAGCCAACTTCTATTTTGTTGGTTTTCGACCAAAATATTACGAGAAGTGAAGTCAGTCCAGACAAAGATTTTGTTGTTATTTGACAATCTCACATGGTCTTTACTCCAATCAACTTCAATCTGCTTCCAACTGACTTGGTGTTTTATTTGACAGTAAAATTTTGGGTTTCCCATTCCCAAGGCCACCCCAAGCATCACGGCGAATCAATGGTTTTGTTTTCTTTTTCTTTTTCTTTTTCTTTTTCTGGGTTAATCAAAACTCAATTGTTAACTCTGAATCTGATGATTATATAATCCAAATGATTCGGCAATCAGCAAAGATTTTCAGTATTTCAGGCCGTTGCCCATACCGGCTGCAAGATAGGATCTTCACTGACATTAATATATTTTTTTAAAAGCTGCAAATTGTTGATTGTTTACTGTAATCTTGGATCTGAAGCCTGTCATTGTTTCACCAATTGCCTAGTTAAAATGAATCTTTGTAACTATGAGTTCATAAAACTCAACTCACCCCATATTTTCATTCAAAGAGGTAAACAAGTTTCAACTGAAAAGGAAAAGGCTTCCAAGTTAGAATTTGTCAAAACAATTGGATTCTTTAATTTATGCGATTTTGGCCCAACAGACCACTCCACTAAAATTCCTCATCATCATTGTTTGCTTTCAAAGACCCAATTATTTGTTCCATATAAAAAGAACAAAAAGTTTATGTGATGGACAAGTCGTTGAGTAATGATGATAAGGTAAGGGCAAAAAGATGAAAAATGCACATGCAAATGCAAATGCAAATATAGGGTCTAATTGTAATCGAATCGCTGTAGAGTTGGAGAAGACGCCAGAAATCGGCCTAAGGGGACCAACATTTTTGCTTTCAATTGGGCAATAAAAAGTTGAATATTTTTGGTTTTGTCATTTGTATTGTGGCCCTCAAAAATAAGAAAAATCGCCCCAACAAGCAATAAGAACCCTTTTATTAGGCTATAGGTTTTTGACAATATCGACCATGTCAATTTGGAAGAGTAAGCCAGAAGAGAAAAAAGAAATAATCTAATGTCAGATTGGAAAAAGCAATTATGGGCAGCCTAACATAGAATTAGAAGTCATTTTCGAAAATCTAATAATTGTATCAAGTTTTTTTTTTTTTTTCGCCAGAATTGTATTATCAAGTAGGGATTAATTTATGTAACGTGATAAGATTGCTGCATTACGATATGGGCCCCCTATTCTTTTGCGGACCTACATATATATGGGCCGCCAATGTAGGCCCAATAACCAGCCTGGAAAATATTGTCTTTTTGACTGCGAGATAGCATAAAAGGCTTGGAAAGGTACTCAAGTCTGTATTTTTACCTATAATAAGGCGAAGGGTTAAAATGAAGCCACTGATTTTTTTTGTTCAATTAACATGAATTTTCCTTTTGATGAGGTAGTCAGCTGAAGTATATCATCAGAACAAAGTAGTTTCAGCAAACTCATGGAGAGATTGACTAATAAATACTAATACAACACGGCATCATTCTCTAATTTCCCATATTTCAAAACTAAAAGAACTCAAAATCCAAATATTTACCCCCAGATTTCATGTCTGTTCCAGTTCCCCCTACCATCCTCTTACTGCTGCTACCGACCCCAACCGGCTCCGCCGCTGGCCCGAATTTCCCGGGCATCCCAGGCAACTCGGTTTCCATTGGTCTTGGCACCTCCGGTGGGGTGCTGCATCGTATTAGAGCCCAATTCACACCTTCAAAGAAAGGGTGCTGCTTGATCTCGGTTGCACCCCTTTTCACCCCTAGCCGGTGTTGTGGCTCCTTCACCAGTAAGCCTCGAATTAAATCACGGCTAGCATAACTAGTTGCTGGGGAATCTGGGAATCTTAGTTGTTGCCCCACAACATTGAACAGAGTAGCACGGTTTCCTGAACCTTTAAAGGGGGTTTTACCATATAACAGTTCATGCAGGAAAATTCCAAATGTCCACCAATCAACAGCACTTCCATGGCCTTCTCCTTTGATTATTTCAGGGGCTAGGTATTCATGTGTTCCGACAAAGGACATGGAGCGGGCTGCAGTAGGTTCCGCCACAAGCTCTGGGAGGGTACTAGAAGGCAATCCACACTCAACTCGAGCTTTTCTGGTTTTCTTCTTGTTCTTTTGAGGGAATATCCGTGGGATAAAGCAGGCAGGTTGGATGCAAACTGATGTAGGCTCGATACAGGCAGGTTGAACACAAAATGCACCACCAGCCCCACGTTTTGAAGGATCAGAATCCAATGCTGACGATTTTATCAGTGTGGGAGAAACTGCACATCTTAAGGAAAGATCAAAGTCTGAAAGCATAATGTGGCCATCATCACGAACTAGAACATTTTCTGGTTTCAAGTCTCTATAGACAACACCAAGCATGTGGAGATACTCGAGCGCTAATAAAACCTCTGCTGCGTAAAATCTGCATTGAAAAGATAAGGGATTATAAGTGCCATCCAGATCTCTGTGAAATAAAAATAAACTTGCTTATGACACTGACAAGATGACCGAAAAGCCTTTAGCAAATATAATCCACTCCCCAAACTTGATGAGCATGAGACATCTTGGAACTCATGATAAGCTGGTAATAGTTTAGATTTATGGCTTATACTCATAGTTGGCAGAGTCAGGTGATGGGGACCAAGACAGGAAGGAAAATTTATACATTTCCATTCCCGACAAATGCAGCATTACTCAGCCTCCTATTATAGATAGTTCCACAGATTCCTGTTCATTCTAAATCAATGAAGACTTATAGAGGGACATAGGAGCTTCAGTTGCATTTGCTATTATCTTTCATCTTCACATCCAAGAGGATGTCAAGCATCCCCCTGTCTAGAGTTGACCAGCGTGACTGCATGAAGGTGCAAATAACCTAAAAACTACACATATGGCCCAAAGTTCTGAAAAGAACTGCTATGTTATGACTCTGTTCACATGAAATTTATAGAAATGATCAGGGAAAAAGGTCTGTCATTAGGCTTTGACACCATGATGAAAAAGCCAACAGTTGAAATCGTAGATATGCACAAGGTCCCCCAATGTTGTAGATATGCCGAAGGTTCCAACATTAGGAAAAATATGAAAGAGATGACATACATTTTAAATATATATGCCCCACAATTAGGCAAAATCAAACATAAAATACTGGGAACTGCAAGTTTGTGGCTGCATAAGATAACATGATAAGGAAACAAGTGCAAGTGCATGCCCTATCCAAGAGGATAAAAACAGATCAACAAGCTAATCCTCATTAATTTCAAACTTTTGAGAAACAATATGAAATGTTATGAACGGCAATGTGAGATAGACATAATGAAGGAAGGAAAGCTAAGTGAGAATAATACACAAAAGAACCCTTTATGAAGAAAGTTTCTTCTTTTTTCCATTTAAGGATGCTAATGTTTTGCAGAACCAGGAAAATACTTGTATAAGCCATACCTTGCAGCATACTCGGAGAAATGTTTTCCTGGTTGCCGTTGCCTCAAAGTGTGAAGATCACCACCAGGACAATATTCCATGACTAGACATGAGAATCTGTCAGTTTCAAAATGTGTATACAGAGTGGGCAGAAATGGGTGATCCAGCAGCTGCAAAATCTCCCTTTCTGTCTGAGCCCTAGTCAACTTCTTACGACTTGCAAGGGATGCCTTATCCATTACTTTCATTGCAAAAAAACAACGAGTTCCACTAAGCTCTGAAAGATACACACTCCCAATGTCCCCACAGCCAAGCCGTTTAAGCAATCTAAAATGACTCATGCCCAAAATTCCATCTCGAGCTCGGATAGCAAGAATGGCCTTCCACCTAGGATCATTACCTTTGTGAGGTTTATTAGCACTCCCAGTAATGTTGCTCCAGTTACTGTCATCACTAAGGCCACTGCTATCACTTGCTCGGCTAACACTAGTCTTTGCACTCTCAAGTGAATCTGCTCTGATACTTCCCTTAGTACTCTCACAGTTCCTGTCTATGCTAAGCATGCCATCACTTGTAACTGCATCACTCCTATACGTACTGGCACAGCTATTGACAATGCTCATAGCAGTGACAACACCTGTACTATCAATGCTGCTATGTGGACTAACATTACCACTTGGAGGCAATGAAGCATCCCAAACGCATTCTTTTTCATCTGAACCTGGAGGAAGGATAGAGTTATCTGTATTTTGTGATGCACGTGGAACTAAGAATGGAGAAGCTAACGCACATAAATCATTGGGTTCTTCAACCAAGCTTTCTGCTGGTGAAAGAACATCAGGACTTGGCTTCTTAGGAGGAACCCTAATAGAAAGATCTTCTAGAAAAGGACCCTTAACTGACATACTCTTCATCAAACACCCAGGATCGGACTTCTTCTGACCAATGGGCACATACACAGTATCCGTGTCTTCAGGTTCTGGAGGGTGACTAACTCCAGAAAAAGAACTAGGTCCACCTTCCTCCAATGAATCACTGCTGCCCTTGAACACAATAACATCAGGCATGACTTCTTCCTGTTCAAGGAAAGAGTCTTTCCCTTTCCATGTCCTTACAGGTGCAGCCAACTCTGAACATTGGGAGTTTCCCCCATTAGATCGACCCACGTCTTCTCTAACCAGTACAGCTTGTAAATTAGGCACAAGGCCTTCTCTCGCAAAGACGCTACGCGTATTGGACACTGAACTTAAAGCAGGTAATTTCCTAGGAAGCAACTTAGATTCTGGAACCCTTTCCATTCCGGGTAATCTTGAATCTTTACATGGAATAATCTTTCAGCCAAGCAACCTGCAAAATGGGGAGATCAAATTCACTTCAGTCATTCTTCTAATTTCCTGGTTGAATTTTAAAAAGAAACCTACTATACCATTTCTATTCCAATACTCTCTAACCATATGAATCAAAATCAGCTTTTCTTCTTTTTGCTTAAATGGGTATATAAATTAACAATCACTACAATTATTATCTTAGCCTAATTTACCAGCAGTCGGCATACATAATCAATCCAATACAAAAAAACAAACTCAGACGCTGCTGATTCATCTTATCTAGAATTAGTTCCCTGAGTTTTTTTCTGATATATATTTCTCATCCTATCTTTTCTGTCCAATATAGGGAAGAAGTCAAACAAATTTTAACAGTAAAATAATATGCCAGGAAACCTGATGAAGCTCTCTCACTAAACCTCTAATTTTAGCGCCAACACTTGAAAAGAGAACCCTAGCTTGCAAAGCAGATCAACAAACTAAGCTCATGAAATCCTTAACTTGAGTAGCAATCAACCGAAACGCCAAAAATGGTTTACTAAATAAAAATTATAAACCCTAGTTAATCTTTTTATAAAATAAAAAGAAAAGGGAAAAACACAAATTCAAAAAACAAAGAAATTGGGGATTCCCCCACATTTCCTCTAGTCCCTTATCAGCGCATTCCCAACGTAAACCTTTCGATTCCACTCAAAACCATTCAATCTTCCTCACTCTACCTCAAAAAAAGTTAAAAGAACAAAATACTAAGAATGTTCTCTAATTCACAGTCAGCAAATAAGCAAAATAGGGAAAGAGATCTCGAAAAAGAGGGAAGAAAAAAAAAGTAAAACGGAATCAAGATACAGAACATTCAAGCCAAAATGAAGAACCCAATAACAACAAAAGAAAATTCGGCTAAGAAGAATAGGAACCTGTACGAACTTTCAAATAAACGAAAAATCAAAGGATTATCAAATGAACTTGCAATTTCTCCGACACCCTTCGAATTCCTCTTTCTACAGCATTTGCAAAACCAAATGCTAAAATGAACAGAGCCCGAGCGATCCAAGCCCGAGCTCTTTTCTTTTTCTCTGCAATTTCTCTCTCTAGACTGTATTTCCCTTTTTTTTTTTTTTTTGGTTATTTTAAGCTATGCTGCTGCTAAAGAAAGCTTTTGTTCTTGGTGATGGTTTAGAATTGGCAGACTAGCTTTTGCTTTTTGATTTGTTTTTTCTTTTTCTTTTAAAATAATTTTGGTTTTGCTTTTGTACTTTGTAAGAGTGAATGTTCACTTTAGGATTAGTGAGTGTTGAGACTTGAGAGAGGAGAGTGGGAAGAATAGATGAAGGCGAGGCCTCAGGGAGTGGGCCCCGCCTGGGGCTCCAAATAAAGCGGGTCCCATTGCTGTTCCTTCTTTAAGCTACACTGCTTTTCAAATGTGGGGACGCTCCTCCCTCTGTCTACTTCCCCTCCCCTCACCATATTCGAACCAAAACCATTTTTCCATTATCGGGTTCGGATTCATTTTCATCACCATATTGCATTCATCAACCGCATCTTTCAGCGCGTGCCCTCAGTTCCTATGTACTCCATTTTTTTTCTTTTTGTAGTATTATTAGTAAATTCAGATTTATATTTTCTCTCAACAAAAAAAATATTTATATTTATATGAATAAATTGTTTGATGCTGTTTAAATCTTTTGGTAGAATATATTGTTCGTTTTTGGGAAATTAAAGTAGCTACAGCATGCGGTTTATTATACTCTAATCTTCCACCATTTCACAATATATATGCATACCCTTCTCTAATGTCTTCAATATGAAATTTTCAAAGTTAAGAGTCTGAAATGCAAAATAAATTCAACAAATTTGGCTGTTTCTTGCCAAAGAAAAAAAAACTATATACTGTATTAAGTATTGTAAAAGTCTGTCTTTCTTCTATGTAATGTATAGGTGTCAAAAATTTAGGAGTATATAATAAAAATGGAGCTATTTGCTATAATGAATTAATTAACTTTCAATTTTTTTTTTGAGGTAATAACTTTCAATTCTAAGTGGTGGTGTTTTTTATAGAAGGAATCTATATAATAAGTGAACTAGAGATACCACTAGAATGTGAAGAAATTGTTTGAGTGGAGATAGATTGAATAATTGGAATGTTTAAGTTGATTATCTTGATTGTGTTTTATGTGGTTAACATTTTAAATGTAATGATCATATTCTCTTTACTTGTGAGTATTTCAAAAAGTTATGGAAAAAAAATTATGAGAGCCTGTAATTTGACATAAGCAGTAGGAAATTTGCAAAATGAATTTCAATAGACAATTACGATAATTAAAGGGAAGTTTCTGATCTTTTTAGTATTGAAATTTGTTTGAAATGTCTATTGTTATGTTGTTTGGAGGGAGCATAATACTAGGATCTTCCATAAGATAAGTATATTGTCAAGTAATCATTTCAAACTATTATAGAATCTATTGGATTTAAATTGTTTGGTTTTAAAAATGTAGTAAAGTGTTAATGTTTCTCTTTGTAATAATTAGAACTTTTTGAAATTAGATTGATAGTTGTCTTTACAAGCAACCGAAATCTAGTCTTTAATGGCAGTTTTTTTACTTGGATAAATGAATACATATTTATAAAAAAAATAGATAAAAATTAGTAGGAAAAAAACTATGGATAAAAATGATTATTCTCTTACCTCAAAAAAAAAAGATTATTCTCTCTTCAATGGAAACAAATAAAAGCCACAACTAAACAATGTAAAGTGTATATTTTATCCCCGAGACGGCAAGGCCCCAACAAAAACAATTAAAGTGTAAGCCACGCTCCATAAAAAGAGCGTTTGGAGTAAGGGCGAAAATGGGGTTCCTAATTACTGATTAGGGAAGAAGGAGAATTAATTAAGAGAAAGGGAAGGCTTAAATTTGTTGGATGGACAAATGATAGCGTGATGCAGCATGATGTTAACACTGATTTGGTAAAATGTAGGGCCTATCCCTGGGCCCAACCCAACCCATTTCTATTTTATTATTGCTATTTGCTAGTACTATACTATTTGAGTATTTTCCATAATCTTTTTTCTATTTTTATATCCCCAATTTCTACCGTAGGTCTTATGTAGTCCTACTGTTCTCAAAGACGTGTCCTACTCATATGAGTATATTTATATTGAGGAATGATGACAAGGCTACCATCAAAATTCTAAAGGAATAAAATAGTTGCCTTGTTATAATTGTTTTTTAGTAAATAGAATTAATAAAAATTCATTGAAAAATGTACGTACAATAATAAACACTTACCAAGTATTTTGTATCCGTCATGCCAAACACTGCATTAATTTTTCAATAGGAAAATTTCATTTTCTTGTCAAGTCGAAATCCCGTGCCGAGTTGGAATTGGAATTAAAAATTAGAAAAAAGAAATCCCTTTGCTTTTTGAAGGAAAAACATGAGACGAAATTCTTGACCAAGAAAAAAAGTCATTAGGAAATTAACCGGTTGAATATGAAGAACTAAAATAAGTTAATAATTCATCAATCAAATTAAAATTACTAAAAAAATGCACGAAGTCACGAACCTTACCTAAAAGTCTTGTTATTTTAGTCAAAAGAATGAGAATTTAGAATCCAAAAACCTGAAAATTTTTCCAATTTTGAGCTGGGAAGAAAAGAATAAAGGATTCTGTGACTGTGAGTGCCGCAACCCGCAAGGCGCAGCCCAATTATGAACAGTTGAGTTCATGATTGGAAATTGGAAGGTGAGGCGCGTGATTAACAAGAGCGCGTTTGGGTTGGACTTTGGAGGTTTTAGAACAGTGAAGTCTCCTTTTCTTCTGGCTGTCCGAAAATACCCCTGCAACTGTAAGCATTGTGAAGAAGAAAGTGGTCGCCTGGAAGAAGGGTGAATTTGGACATTTAGGAAAAGGACGCATACGCGTGCATGGTCTATCAATGTCTAGTTTCTTGGCTCCTTGCGCGGCAGAGTCAGTCAATAATGGAACCCAAAAATACGTTTTAAGGACCATTTTGGGGTCTTTAGGGATTATTAGGCCCAAAAAAAAAAAAAAAAAAAACCAGAATAGCAGGAGGGGAAGATGAAGCCACTGAGAGTGGTTTGAGTGGTCAGCCTCCCTCTGCCTCTGCCACCTTGTTGGCCCAAAATGTTGTTACTTATAAGACAAAATGCTTACTGCCCCCAGCCCCCCTCACCCAGCTTCTTTTTTCCCCCTTTCTATATTCATTATATTCATTACTAGAGGTGGCAATTGGACCGATGAGATTGGGTTCGGGTTCAAGCCATCGGATTCAGGCCATTTTTTTTCGAGTTTGAATCAGGTCGGGTTAAGGCTATTTTTATTATATCCCTAATGTCAGAGACTATAAATATTTGAATGAAAATTGCCGGCCATATTTGTTCTCTAAACATTAATTGTTGCATAATAAGTGATACCTCTAGTAAAGCGATCACATTTAAAAGATGACATATATCATGTATACATGGTATGATGGTAGTAATTGTAAAGTTTTCCGTTGGAACATAGTAAAAATCTTCACCTACTTGTTTCAATCGTGTGGTAGGGCTAGCAATATTAATATGGCTATGAGGTGCGACAAATTGAAGCTTAATGACAAGAATGAATGTCCAAAATTAATCCATCAGCATCGAGTGGAGTGAAATGAAATCTGTAACAAAGAATCGTTGTTCGAATTTCGACCGACCACAGTCAATTATTCGACTTAATTTCCTCTGCTCTCTGTTAACTACAGTAGCCGTTAGCCACTTCCTACGAAAAAAAAAAAAACCCAAACCAAAATAAATAAATAAATACAAATAGTATAAAAATTTACTACTATAGTAGTATTATATTATTATTATACAGACAACGGGATGGAAATAGAGTAGAGACCGTACATGAAGTCGTTTTCTACTGTTATTCATGTCCGGAACATAATAGAGTCAAGTTTTAAGACACGTCAATGTCAGTTGTCATTCACCCAAAGAATTGGCAATGACAAAGACTGTTCACTCCATTAAGAAGCTTTCTTGATAAACAAAAGAATATCCCAAGCCAAAAAATGGAAATTCTTACAGCAACCATTACTCCAATGGTAAACTATACAGCGTTTAATAATTCAGAGCTCCAGATTTCTTATCTGTAACTGTTTCACCACCGTTTGGTCGTTTCATCACCGTTTTGGAATCAAATGGAATTTAAGTGTAAACTTCGTTTTAATCGATGTTCTAATAATCTCATCTGTACAGTACATAATCTAATGTGTACAATGTAATCTCATCTGTACAGTTACCAAACAGTGTCAATCGCATCACTACCGCACCGCTCTACTATACAGGCCTCAATTAATTGATTTCCCATAAATTAAAGGCCCTTTTTTGGTTTTGGTTTTGGTTTTGCTTATTAAAATGGACAAAAAGACAAATTTTCGCTCAATAAATGAGAAAATGTCGACAATAATTTATCAGATTGGGAGGAAAAGGAACTGTTGAGTCAAAATCACTGTGTTTATTTAGTAATTTAGTAATCTATTCAAACTCGAACTATTTGGGGATGCACTCACCGAATTTGGGAAAAGGTGTTTATTTGATTGGTTACTAAAAAAAAAAAAACTAGACTATAACAAAGTAGTACCAAAATTGAGATGCGAATCCTATAATAGACGACAAATATTTGGTCAAAATATAAATTTGAAGCCAAAAAAAAGATTAAAAGGGGTAATTGATGTGGCAAGATAATGGAGGGATGATGTGGATCATGATTGGGAAAACTTTATTTGTTTTTAATTTTTGTGGGTTAGAGTTGATGGTCACGATCAATTAGACAAGTTGTCATGTGAGTCTCCAATCCCATGAAAGTTAAAAACTTAGTGATTAAAATGATTAGCACAAGTATTTTACTACTACTACTACTAAAAAGGCTTAAAATTCATGCCCACATAACATTTTTCCAGAAAAGAAAGTGAATTTTGTAATCTGGTGGTGTGGGCCTTATGGCAATTGTTTTGGACTTTGCTTTTTGAAAAGAGCAAAATGGGAGGTTTGAAAGTGTGGGATTTGTGAATTTATGTATTGGAATTAGGAAAAGGGAAGAAGGGGAGCATTTTAAAGTTGGGTTCTTTCATGATTCTTTTCTTACTTCCAAGTTTGGTCCACACCCAATTTGCTTTTTCAGTGCCTATTCATATTCTTGTATCTCACCTAGCTAGTTTTACCTGTAATTCCTGCACCAAATCAGGAGCATATGCATCTATGGCTTGCCCTTTTTCGTTGTTGTTCTTGTTCTTGATGAGAGAGGCAAGCCATGGGATAATAAATACATATTCCATTTCAAACAAGCAAAACCTCTCGAAGTTTCTAAGCTTTTAATCAATTAAACCAGATATATGAAGTCACTTAAATTCATAAGAACTTAGCCTTGTTACCTTAACTAAAAGAACTACCAAAAGAGGGAAAAAAAAGAGAAAGCAATCATAAATACCTAGATTCACCTACCAAACAGTTTGATTTGAAGTTTTGAACTACCAACCTAAAATAAATATGCCTTGAAACCAAGAAGAAAAAAGGATCAATATATATAATTATAATTATGACTATGATGAAAATTTATTAGATAAAACCGTCATATCATGTCAGTTGTGTTACCGATCATCAAAATTATGTCACATTAAATCAACTACTAAAAGTTAAGCACATTTTTAACCGCATTTTAAATAAAATATGTGTAAAGGATAAGTTCTCGAATTTAAAATATCATTGGAATATAGTTTTAAAAAATTACTGAATTGCCATAATATAAGTGATTGGTCTCATTACTGACATAATGAATCGGTCCACTTAATATTTTCTCATGACCCTGTAAACAAAAGGCCTTTAAGCCTTGAGTGATTTTTTTTTGGCCAAATAAACCTCAAGCATTGAGTGATTGAGAATTGAGAATCGGTCCCACTTAATCTACCTTACATGTCGGGTGTCGGGACTCGAAACCCGATGGCCCATTTGAAGTGTGAATAATGACAGATTTCAGTCCACGAAAGACTAGTTAAAACTGGATTATGGCCCATCGTTTAGTAAATGGAGTCAAGTCAGCTATGCTACATATGACCCATACATCCAGCCAATCACGTGCTCGTCTCGAATAAAACTTTGATGCCCACTCAACAAACTGTGTGGTCTCTCTCTGGACCCAATAAGAACAATGCTCTTTGGACCACCAAAACGGCAACAAGCCCACCCAAAATCCTTTACAGAAAGAGAGGTGAGAGGATGGGAGGGGATAAATAAATTATCATCAAATCCCGTCCTACTCCCAAATGGATCCAAAATTATCAAGCATTGATAAATAAAGATTAGGTAGATTTGGATAAAAGTTGCTCTTGAGAATCTTCATTTGAGTATTCTTTTGTTGTTAGTTATCAGATGCTTAAAATTATCTAAAAAAAGACCTCAAATTTGACACTTTCTACTCCCTTGTCCTCACTTACCTTATTTTTGTACAAATAAGAAGCATAATTTAATTATTAATCACATTTAAAAAGTAATTTTTAGAACTTGATTTGATTAATATAAGTACTAAAATTATACTACGGTCGAGCATTTGATCTGATGATAGAGTGTTATACTCTTAATTTCAATGATTAAGTTTCAATTATATTGGTTTCAAGTTTTTTTTTTTTAAAAAAAAAAACTTGAATTCTACTAAAAAAATTTCTTCAACAAAGAATTATAAGTACTATACTAAAAAATAAAAAAAGGCCCAATTAAATAAGAGGATGGTTCACTACCGAAAGTGGGTTGGTTAAGTTACTCGGCCCTAAATATTAAGGAAAAAAATAGGAAAGTGAGAAACTTGAACGACTGTTTTGACTCCGGCACGTGGTAGAGTCTACAGAAGAAAAGGGCAAACCGACCGTTGTCAGTCTATCCACTCACAAGTGCGACACGTGTAAAAAAAGTCAACGTCTCTCCTTGAAGACTTGGCGTGGCGGTGAAATTGACTGCAAAAC
This sequence comes from Corchorus olitorius, assembly GCA_001974825.2. Lineage (NCBI taxonomy): Eukaryota > Viridiplantae > Streptophyta > Magnoliopsida > Malvales > Malvaceae > Corchorus > Corchorus olitorius. Next base: position 6,610 of record AWUE01014916.1, on the reverse strand, counting down.
TCATTGTTTGCTTCCGCTTTCAGTCCCGTTTTCGGTCTAACTCAAATGAATTGCAATTAGTTTCCCTCAACTACCGCCTGTCTTTTTTACGTTTTCAAAAGAAGAAGAATACACCCAAAACTCAGATCTCCGCCATCTCTTTTTGCCTCTTCCCACCCCTCTGCTATGGCAGTGGCTTCTGCCGCCGCAGAGAGGATCGATCTGCCGAGGCCATCCATGGATCGTTCTCTTTCTAAATCAACTTCTGAAGTCGGTTCGGAATCTCCAACTCCAACTCCGCCTAGTGATCCGTCTCCCGCCGCCACGCCCGATCGCAACGATCCTTCCAATTTGTCTCCCAGTGTTAACTACAGAGATGTTGAAATTCAGGTTTATTTCTCTATCTCTCTCTAATTACTTACTAATTCGTTTCTCTACCTCGTTTACAGAAGTTAGGAGAGAAATTAGGATTTTGTTTTGCTAATTATTGATTGTTATGCGTGAATTTTCAAAATAATAATAGGTACATTGTTTAGCCATGTTTATTCATTGAACTTTCTATTATTAGGAAGCCATTGAAGCTTTCTTTTTCTTCATGGTTAAATTTTAAATTAGTCAGTGAGAGTTTCGAATGGTGTAGGCATTTTAAGTAGCTGAGTTCCTGAGGACATCTTGATCATGATTTATGCTTTTTAAGTAGTGCCAACTTTCTGGTAGAAGTGCAGTACTAGGAATTTATCGGTGTATCGTACAGTAACCCCTCATATATACATGGTTATATTCCCTCTCTACAATTACCAGCAAACCTAGTTCATACCGCTAGACCATGTGGCTATTGGCTAAAGCCAGAAATTATTGGCTACTCAAATGAAGTGTATAGTTGCCAGTATTTTTGCAGGTTAAGTGCTATAAGGAGACCAATAAGGGAGTGGGCTCATGGTTAGTAATAAAATAGGTCATTAAGGTAGCTGGCAACAACCTGATTGGAAGTAACTATGGAATAATGTTCATTGGTGATCCGCATAAAAGAGATATGGTGTTAAATATTTTAATCTAATAAGATACTTAAAGGAGGTTAGCCTTTTAATTTATGCATAAGGATAATGTATTAACTTTTGACTGATTACATTGAGGAGTTCTGGCCAGTTAATATTTCGTTTTTGTTTGAAGAAATGAGTAACCAAATGCCAAAAAGAAAGGTTATTATTGAACAAAACCGGAATGTTTCAATCTCATGCGTCTTAATTTCAGTCTCAGGCAGCAATGAGGAGTGAAGAATACCGCCAACTGTTTAGGCTTCCACCTGAAGAGGTGAGTGTCTTTAGTAAGATCACAAGCGGTTAGCCATTTTTTATTTGTCTCCTTCTTGATTTCATCTGCCCTTTGCTGCAGGTCCTTGTTACTGATTTCAATTGTGCATTCCAAGAGAGTATCCTTCTTCAGGTAATCTACATCTTTACATAAATAATAGCTGTCTTAGAGTATTTTGCTTTCATGTAGGTTATTTGTTTACTTTTCTGCATCTAATAACTTTGATCTATCTTTTCCTTGGGACATCATGTTACCTTCGTTTTGTCTCTAGGGGGTGGGTAATGTTCTTTGAATATTTGTTGGCTTTAAGGTTTAATTATATTCCCTTCTCTGACTTTATACTTTACATGTTTGATGCAGGGTCACATGTATCTCTTTGTTCATTATATTTGCTTTTATTCCAATATATTTGGATTTGAAACAAAGGTATTTTTTCAACATTTGTCATATTGTTCTTTTTTCTCTTAAATTCTTGGCAGCTTATAAAAGTTTTATACAATACTATATTTATGATCTTGGAATATCTTATGGGTTTGTTCTTCAGAAAATAATTTCCTTCAATGAAATTACAAGTGTTAAAAGAGCAAAGACTGCGGGAATCTTTCCTAATGCAATAGAAATTTTTGCGGGAGGAAAAAAGGTAGTAGTACCTGACTTGCATTATTTTGCTTTCTTGTTTGTTCTATCGTTTCACTCTGTTAAGAGCATCCAAATTCAGTTTTGCCTACAAGTGCCACTGGAAATATCTGACTCCACTCGTTCATTTGGCAGTTCTTCTTTGCTTCATTTCTATCTCGTGATGAAGCTTTCAAGATCATTAACGATGGATGGGTCCAGTATGGTAATGGAACCAAAGAAATCACAGAACAGGTATTGAAATATTGCACCTTATTTGTAGGCATTAAGAATGTAATTAGAAGGTTTAAGAGTTATCTGTAAGGTTGCTGTCTTTCTTCTTCTTCTTCTGACAGCAACCTTACAGATAACTGTTAAACCTTCTAATGTCTATCATACCATAATTAGATCATTCATTTTTATGCAAAATATATTATTGAACAAATGAAGCAGTATTTGCAAATTTATCATGAACTTAGGTCTTATTTTTTCTTTCTAGCACTGAAGAGGGTTGTTTTCTTATGCTGGTCAAATCTATTGTAGGATTCCATTTCCGAGTCCAGCAGTCAAGAGAATGGGTTTCTTGCAATTGAAAGGATCAATAGCTCTAAAACCCTACCAATTGACACAGAATCTACAGCCAGGTATTCTTTATGAACAGAATGATTAGGAGAACTTTCATGTGAATTCATCACCCCCTTTTCTTATGGATTTTGAATCATTTTCTTTAACTGCATGTTTTATACAGGGACAAGGATATTCCCACCTCGAGTGATTCTAAGCTTCCATCCAATTCTGAAAATGATGCAGAATTATGCCCTGAATCAAGTGTAAATACCACGTCTTCAGCATTGGCAGATACTTTTTCTTTGAAGCCAGAGAATTCTGATGCACCAAAGGGTTAGTTAATCCATTTTTTGGTTGTCTTGCACTTCTTTTCAAACTTTGGTGCATAGAGATATCTTTGATTATTCAGAGTTATAAGTTTATGATGGAATTATCATTCAGTTTTATATACAATACCACATTTTTCGTTTTCATCTATGTCGTGTAATGTGAACGGATTGTTTCTAATATGCAGTTCCAGAAGATTTTATCAAGGTTGCAGAAACAAAGTTTCCGGTAGTAAATTGTGAACTGATTTTTATAATATGGTTAAATATTTATAACATTTGCATTTCTATTCTGAAGCTTGTAATGTTTCTTGGATGCAGATTAAGGTAGAGGAATTCTTCAATTTGTATGTTTCAGATAATGCTGTTAATTTTATTGAATCTTTTCATAGAAGATGTGGAGATAAAGGTAGTCTGCTCAGAACTTTTGAGGAACTTAAGTTCTAAATATGCCTTTTTAGCTTTTCTTTATGGTTGAGATTTTGATCATATTATAAAAAAGGGTTTATGTTTTACAGAATTCACATGCTCTTCATGGTCTCCTCATGACCAATTTGGACATGTTCGTGATGTGTCATTTCAGCATCCAATAAAGATATACTTTGGTATGGTTTTATTTTATTTTTATATGTGATCCTTTTGTCCAGGCATTATTATCCCTGCTGAGATAAGCATGATTTCATTTCATATAATCTTTGTATTACTTGTAGCTTCTAAAGGACAAGGTTGTCATTTTGGATTTGGTATTATTTTAAGTGTATGTCAGGTTAACGGTTTCTAGACTGGGTTTCTTTTAGCATTAATTTTTATTTATTGTGTTCTTCAAGGTGCCAAATTCGGTAGCTGCCAGGAGACCCAGAAATTTCGACTCTACCACAACAGGTTACATATTTCCTTGCACTTCTTATATGCTATTATACAGTTGAAGGCATTAATCTATTTTGTATGTATACTGACAATATGACATTCACTCACAGTCATCTGGTTATGGAGACATCACAAGAGATCAACGATGTACCTTATGGAGATTACTTCCGTGTAGAGGTAAAAGCTAGACCCGAGCCTCTTGACCTGCTTAATGTGCTCTAAATTACCTAGTCTGTTGTTGCACTTTTGGGCATAACTTATCCTGATATACTTCAGCAGATTTTAAGAGCATTAGTCAGTCATTGACGAACTAGCCCTTCAAATTGAGAACTAAAACTGTAGCATTTTGTCATGTCTGCATCTTGTTGGTCTGTTATGTGCAACATTAGGGAAATTCCTTGTTCTGTGTTTCAATGGTTTAGGGTGGTAACCTCTCTTGAGCTAAAGCTGCTGGCCCAGATTTTCTCAATGTGCCTAATTACATCATAGTTCAAGTATCGTTCAGCATGGTGTGTGGCACTTTGAATATAGCCAAACTTGGCCTGTAAGGTTTGTGAGGTTGCTGAACATGATATCTCTAAGGCATGGAAAATGGTGGCCAACACCATTGCATGCAATCAGTTGTTCTGAGAACTTTCTCCTTCTTGGGCTATAACAGTTTGTTTCTGCTCTATTTGTGATGCTTCTAGTTCATGTTGAAATGTTTCTGAGATGTGGGTGAAATTGCTGTGCCATCTATCAGGGGCTGTGGGATGTAGAAAGAGATACTGATGGTGGGCAAGAAGGCTGCATTTTGAGGGTTTATGTGAATGTGGCTTTTAGCAAGAGAACTGTCTGGAAAGGTTTGCGTCTTCTAGTGAATCTCTTGTTTATAGCTTAATATATGCTTTTCTCTGTATTAATGATTATATATCTTGTGCTTTTCTATTTTATCTGATTCCAAGGATATGGTACAGGGAAAATTGTGCAGTCTACAGTGGAGGAGTGTCGAGAAGCTTATGCAACATGGATAGAGATGGTATTGAAGTTATCTTTTTTCCAGTGTTATTATGTTCATGTTGTCTTATTTGAACATGGATCTAAGCAAATTTATTATTAACGTTTCAGGCACACGAATTGTTGAAGCAGAAGCTTGATAAACAAGGAGGTTTGACCATGAATTGTTTTTCTGAAGAATTTTCTCTGATGTTGTTTATTCTCTGGGACCATTCAGACAATGGAATTATTGATTTAATCCCCTTTGTCTCAAGCAGGAGTAGATCCTTCTGGAAGCTCAACTGAAACTGATGAACTCCAAACGGAAAGAGAAGTGGCTATCCAGGAACCTTCAGAAAGACCCCATAACTTGAGTGATCCAGTGAGGACATTGCAGATGTCTGATTCTCTGGATGTTAACCAACGACTTGGCAGTCTTTTGCAAGCAAGTTTGACTAATGCTTCCTCCATCGCATCTTTGTCAAGCGAGTTTGTGAGGAAATCCTACTCTTACTTGAAAAGCCAAGGCCATATTTCACTTGTCTTAGCTGTTGCCTTTGCCGTTATTTTCCTGATGCAGGTGATGCTCTCAACTTACTTATTTGCTTTATTTTCATTGGTTGATTGGTTAGTATAGTGTAACGATAAGATTTTACGGAAGACGTTGCAATCCGATCAAAACCTATTAATTTGTATATATATATTGAAGAGATTGCAATCTGATATATCATAATATCATATTGGTAGATCCATAACAGCTCACATTTGCCCTTTGTTTTGAACTGTAGGTTAGCATTATTGTATTATTAAACAGACCGCAACATATTCATGTGAATTACCCGGTAGAGTACATGAGCGGCATGGGTGGTGTAGGCGGTGAAAGGCCAGGTGAAGCGGTGGCTTGGTTGGAGAAGCGGATGCATCACCTCAAAGAGGAGATGGTAATGGTTGAAGCTCGGTTAGAGAGGATGTGGCACGAACATGCTGCTTTAAAAGCCCAGTTAAAAGAACTGGGGTATCCTAAGAAGCCTAGGTAACATCCTTTGATTGATTATTACAAGTTGTATATTAATAAATCACATGATAAAAATTTTCATAGAAAAATCTCACATTCTTTGTCATATAAATTCCACACTTATAGAGATGTCTGTGATTGAAATCGAAAGAAAATAAACCCAAGGTTACTTGCCACATCGAAGTTAGTATAATAATCATGTGATAATTGACATTTGGACCTGAATCAGAGTATCGGTGTTTGGGTGCTTTTTGAATGTAGACTTGGATTCTCATTAATTGGGTAAATAAATTGTCCACCGACTGTTAGATACGAACCTCGGAATAGTTTTCTTACAAGAACACGGCTGTTATTTCCTCCATACCATATACCTTCGTCCCATAACTGTGATAGCTTCTGACAATGACTTGGGGAGAAGGGAAGGATGAATGAAAAACATGAGAATTTAGACACAAGGTAAAAAATAAAAACGAAAGTTGAATTTGTGGATTGCATGTTCCACACTAATTTCGTTGGTAGATATTATAAAATAATAATTAAATATATATGTATAGATGTTGGTCCAGAACTCCAGGTGGTGGGACAATATAAATATTAGAAAAAGAGTTTATTTAGAATTTAGAATAGAAGATCAAAATATATTATAAGGTGGATCTTATTATAATTAGTTGGAACCGTCCTTTTGGCATGTAATCCACGTTTGGAAATTCCTCCCACGGTTTTGATTTTGTGTAGTACCAACATATTCTACGAACTAGCTTTATTTTGTTTACTCGGATCGGAATAGAACGTCATTTAAGCAATTTAAATTGTGAAACAACACTTTATATGGTCGAATTTTGGAACTATATATTTGGCGTATATGATATCCTTCATTTGCACCCTTATTTTATAAAACAGTATTATTCTCAGCAAAGTGCAGACCAGGGTTTTTGGAAATATGTTTGATTCTCTA
>AWUE01014915.1:0-40640 GCA_001974825.2 Corchorus olitorius | reverse complement strand
GGGGGGGGGGTTGTAAAATAACAAAAACTCGTCACCGAAACAAAAACTCTTTTCACATGAATATCACGTTTGAATAATGAAAAATTTGTCTCTTTCCTTTAGGGGGAAAAAGCAGCTTTTGTGAACGATATAAACCTATCATGCAAAGTTGCAAACAAATACAGTACTACCTATACGTACACTATAAAGGGGGTGGATCCAAAATCTTGATCAATTAGTGTGAAAATTCTCGATCATGATCATTTCCCTTAACCTCCATGATTTCTATGGTGGTGAAATTAAGTCAAACACTCCTTGTATTGTATTTGCATATAAGTGCTTTTAAATCAACTTTGTGCCAGAAATTAATCCTAATATAAATGGGTTCACACATAGGAAAGATGCACGAGTAGATTCTAATTTAGGTAATTAAGGGCATTCTATTTTATTCTTGTACAGAAGATGAGAGCGAAAGTGAATGGACTTTACCAAAACGAAAAAGAAAAATGAAAGAGAGATAATTTAATCATGACTAGGTTTCTTAATCAGACGTCTCATCAAGAGAGAGGCTTAAGGAACTCATGTGGTCCTATATATATGATCATCCTTCCTTTTTTCTTGTTAAAGTGGTAATATCCCACATTGGTTATGTTTGACATGATTGGCTGCCTTATATACATGAAAAACCTCTCCACCTATTGCCAATTGGTTTTAGGTTGGATGCTTAACATGGTATCAGAGCTCAGGTCTGTCTTGTTGCGCCTCAGACCCGGTTGTGTCCACGTGTAGGCCCATTCTGTTTCGGTGTTCTCCCGAGCTACACGTGAGGGGGCGTGTTAAAGTGGTAATATCCCACATTGATTATGTTTGACATGACTGGGTGCCTTATATATATATGAAAAGCCCTTCTACCTATTGCCAATTGGTTTTAGGTTGGATGCTTAACACTTCTTTCGACAAAATTAACGTTGGAGTTTTTTCGTAAAGATATTTGATGAAAAACTACTGTACAACAATAGACGAATATGCAATATAAAACCAAAATATTACTATCATTTAAGCTTTAGCATTCTTGTCAATATATAACATCCATGAGAGACCTTAATATTACATGTGGAGAAAATAAAGAATTGGGAGCACCTTGACGATATCGATATAATTAATCTTTGTATATATAATTAGTTCGTTGTTATAATCAGTTCTTGTCTTACTCTTTCATTTATGTTCGTAGCTAGGGATGCAATTAATAGGTTTGGTTAGATGGAATTGTGATCTTAATGTTAGCCTTGTATGGTGTGGAGACGTATTGTAATCCCTTTTCATTTGTTAATGACTAATTAATCTCTATCATTCTTATATTCCTAAAAAAAAAAAAAAGTTTGTTCCAATAAACTTAATGGCACAACTATTTTCTTCAGCTTCGTATATCATGAGATACATATGTGCATTTAGGTCAATTTAATAACTAATTAATTAGTACTTTCCTCTTATCTTCTTTATATGGCTAAACAGAATTGGCCCTTTTTTGTCACAAACATTATTGATAACTTTCCTACCTGATGCTACTATAGTACTCTAGCCGGCCGCGGTACCTTCCTTGGACTTTTTTTTTCTTAATTCAATTTTAATTTTTTTTTAAAAAATAAAGCCATTGATTTGCTATCAATGACAACATACAATACAACCAAAACCAAGCTTAACCATATATATTGATTTGTTATATATTCCCTACGTCCCATATTATCTGTCCTTTTTGAGTCAAACTAATCATACATTTGACCTTTAATTGCAAAAAATATATATACAATCAGATTTTCAAAAAATATGTTTTGAAGAGCTTAACACTTAACTTAGTCAAAACAAAATTTTAAAAAATTTATTTTTATATAATTATTTTATAATTAAAGGTCAAAATTATGATACTTTAATTCAAAAAGGACATATAATATGTGACTGCGGAAGTATTAATTATATAGTTTCGTTTTAATTCAAAAGCTCAACCATCTCTTTTCATATTGCAATATTTTGATGTTCAATTTGCATATATACCAACATCGTTGATTTTTTTTAAAAAAATTTAAATATCAATTATACATTCTCGATTGTTAATTAATCTAAGATATTTTTTGGTTATATATGGTTCTCATTAAGGATTGATCATATAGTGAAAATCGTGGAACTCTTGTAGCTAGGTACAATAATGATTTCAAAAGAAAAGATTACCTAGATATTCAATACTATATTTATGGATATACTTTACCCAAAAAAAGCATGTGGGATTCATGTGTATAACTATTCATAATGGATTCTCCTTTTGTCCAATATATGTAACTGGTTAAAGATAACACAAATATATATTGTTGGGATAGAACTTCTTTCAAATTAAAACCAATGGCAATGATATCAATAATCAATATCTCTTATATTATCTCCTAATTAATGAGTTAATTCTACAAAAATTGTTGATCAAAATTGTTTTTATCTCTACAACATTGTACAAATTAAAGCGTCATGCCGTTAGCTTAGTTATAGTTAGGCCAGGAACAGAAAAAAATAAACCCAGCCCAGCCATCTATAAAGTAGCAGCCAATTTTTTCCGACGATGTTCATTGAACACTCTTCTAGCGGTGTCCCGAAAAGGGCAATTTGAACTAACAAAACCATTAACTAATTGCAAATAAGTGCCGAGTTCGTGGCAAGTCGCCACCCCTCCTTTGCTCAGCTGCGGGCACTCCTTGCTGCTTAATCTCAGCTCTTGCCCCACATCCGCATATACCAACTGCGCCTCTTCTGCGCGCTTTTGAAACCAGTTCGGCAATCCTGCCACTTTAACACTCTGTCTGTCCGCCACGTCATTGTTGTCAATTACGAACCCCGGTACTTTCGTAATAAGGTCATCGGAATTTACTATACGTAGGATCTTGGTCCCACTTTTCTCGAGCTGGCATCTGAAACTCTGGTTCCCCACACGTGGACCGCCGAAGGAGATAACTGTCACCAACGGCGCATTGCCGAAGGTGCAATTTATGTCGTGTGCCGCCAGCGTGGCTAGAGCCGCGCCGAGACTGTGGCCTGTTATGGTTACGCTAATGGGTTCGTCACCGTAAATTTCGAGTATTCTTTCGATTTCCTCCCTCACCATGGTCTGCAAACTAGGACACGTGTCTGTTCCGGAAGTGTAAAGGCTCAAGAACCCGCTCTCCACCATGGCTCCACCTCCACATGATCCATTTGACATGTCATCGGGAAGAGGAGTCAGGGTGGCACGTAGGTTCTCCGCCCACTCCAAGCCGGTGGCGGTGCCTCTGAAGGCGATCACGACATCGCGCCTTCCCAGCCTGGCGATCTCCTCCTTGTCCTGACAAACTGCCACGTAACCAATCCAGCTGGACTGAGTGGAAACCCAACTGGGCCCCCTGTCAATCCAACGTGGCAACTGAATCCCACACGTGGCACGCATGTTTTTGGTGGGTTTATAACCAGTGTCTCCACTGCAAGTCCGGGTGAGGAGCGAGTTCTTGGAGAACTTACACGTGGCAAAAGTGGGAGAAGAAGGATCAAAGTCGAAACACCGATAAGCTGCTTCGACAAATTGCCCATATCTTAGAATCTCACTTCGTAGAGTATCGTCAAGAGGATCAAGCAAACCCTCCCAATCGTTAAGCCCCTGGAAATCCATCCAATTCCTGGCGAGATTTCCTGATGAAGAATCATCGGAATAGTGAGTGAAAAGCGAGCTTGCATGTTTTAAAGAAGTCCAGGAAAACTTTGGGTTTTGAATTTGAACATGATCAGAGTTGAGCTTTAAAGGATTAACAGAGTTTGGAGTGTTTGGAACAGAGAAGTGAGTGAACTTTGGAGTTGGAGACGAAGTAGTGCATGGATTTACAGTAACTGAAGCTATTGCGGCCAGCCTCATATTTGGACAAAAAGAAAAAAGCTTCGTATATTTATGTATAAATGTTGATTTATTGTTATATGCAAATATATTGCAATAAATGTTGCTAAATGGCTTGGTTACTTGGTTTGGTGTTTGGGTAAATGGGAAAAAACAAGTGAGGGTTTATATAGGGGGAAGAAGGGCAGAGGGAGAGCGTGGACGGCGGTGCATGAATAAGCCACAAAAATTGATTCACTCTGACTAAGCAATGAGTGAAAGTGAAGTGTCAGAAAGTGGGGGGTAGAATTTTCTACTACACTTTTTTAAGTTAGTGTGTTAATTGGGTAAAATTTAACAGGAAAAACGGCCGTGGGTCCAAAAATACCTGAGTTTATGATCATAGTGATAATGATTGGAGGAGATATATATATTATGGCACATTAACAAAACAAATAATACTGAAAACCTAAGGTTGAAAAAGGGAGAAGAAGATTTGACGAGGACCCACACTGCATATTTTGGAAAATGACAAACCTTCGTCTTTCCGACCACACAAGTTTTTGACTCGTGCTTGCACGTGAATTTCACACAATACAATTAGAATTAGAACCAATTTTACTCAACTTAGAATGGGAACAGTAGGTTTATTTCGGTTTGGGCGGTTTCTAAATTGCACTACAAAAGGATACTTGGAAGTTGTAGGAACCTCAAATGACAAACAGAGTCGTCTCTGTTCTGGCTAGCTACTTGATCTTCATTCTAACACATTGCATGCTTCTGGCTTTTGGGTCTTTGTCACCGATTTTTATATGGATTTGCATGAATCTAGTCAAATTTATGAAGATTTTTAACTTTCATGATTATAGGGTTTAGTCACCTATCCACACTATATTGTTGATATCTATCCTTCAAAAGTTTATTAACTAGATAGTACTATATCTACCAACAAATTTAAAAGTTACTACTATTTACAAAGTTATTGTTCTAAATTAATATTTCTTTAATAACAAAAGTGGGTCAGTCGAGTATATGATTAATGAAATCAAATAATTGGCCAGCAACCCTAATGATCCATTCTTATCTAACTTCTACGTAATCCAAATCAGAAACTCGAATTGGCCCCAAATAGAAATACTTAGATACTCCAAAAAGGCGAGGAGGCTAAAGGGCAAAGGTTTATCATTGATTTTTCACTTTTTAGTTAAAGCACTTACATGTGTGTATATAAAAAGTAAATAAAATAATATTATATTTGAACAACAACTAAAAATAGAGCCGTCACGATCGAAGAAAAAGGGGCGGTGTACGTGACGGTCAAAACCGCGGATCAGAGACTCAAACATTATATATATATATATATGTACTAATTTTTATCTTTATGTTTTTGCTAATTCCTACCTTAATCTGATACTTACTTAATAATTACTTAATGTTTTCCTCGTGTGACTGCCAAATTTATATCACCCATACCATATTATATATTATAATTGACCGATTGATATAAACAATTTACTAACAAATAACAAGAATTTTACATGATTCAGGACAGATGTTTTGGATTTCCAAGGAAGATTCAGTTCTTTAAATGTAAAAAGTTATCGTTTATATGGTTTTATTGAGATTTGATGTAATGAATGATGATATTCCTAAAATTATTATAAAATCAGTTACAAGAATGAAAGTTATCTATTTTTCAAAAAAAAAATTAAGGAAGTAATTAAATAGTAATCTATTTATGAAGGGTTACTGTTGTTCTAATTAATATAATCAAATGGTGATGATCCACGCGTGATTTGATCAATCCATATCTATCATCAATATTTTATCGTGGTGGTTAGATTCTAGTACATAGTGTTACCTGGATTTGGACATAATTACAAAGAAGAAAAATGAAGAAGAATAGAAAAAAGAAAAAGCTGGAGGAGGAAAGTAATGAAGTCATAGACTCATATCATATGGATAGGGTATATTGGCCCCTTGGTAGCTTTTTTATATATTCAATTTCAATATCATTGCTATCTCACCAAATTAGTACCATGTGGTTTGGTGGCTCTATCTAAACGCGGGGATAAACCTTTTTCTCTCCGACTAAGGGACTAAAAATTAAAACCCAAAAAACAATTTCCACCTAATATTGAAATTTGAATGGTGGGTGGCCCAGAGCCCATTTAGTACTTCTCTCCACCACAAAAATGGGAAAATATGATATTTAGAGCCACGTATATATATACACATATACACCTCCCAACAAAAAATTAAAGAAATGTGGAATTTGTGTGTGTGCGCGCTTTTTTTTTTTATTTGGGGTTTTTAAAAGAAAAAACAAATAGTTCGGTGTTCCAAATTAACTGGTTTTTTTTTGAGATGAATGTGATCCTATTTAAAACCACATTCATTCCAAAAAGAGTCGGATAATTTGGGACAGAGGGAGTAATTAACAACTATGACCATTACAAAAACCACGAGAGAAGGAAACTCCCCTTGCATCAACTGCCAATAGAGGTTTCATTCGGCCGGAGGCTCATACAGGAGTTCAACGTCGGGTGTTTAGAAGAACTTCTAAGTTTTCTTCCCTTGTAGTCCGATTCACTTTCAATATTTTTGTTTTTTAGTTGAAAAAGTTTGACTTATTTGAATTGTGGTGAATATTCCTAAAATATTGAAACAAGCAAGGGGATTCTATATAAGTTGTCTCATATCTGTTAGGTTTGCGTCTAAGTTTAAGTGGAGCTAGCAAGTAGCAACAGTACTGGTGCATGATAAACCACAAAATGAATAGTAGAAAACTGTATTATTGTTACTTGTTAGTTTGAGTAACACATTGTCTGGCTGGCATTCTATACATATCTATGTCTGGTGCACATCGATGAGACAAATGGAGTAAAAAAAAGTTCATTAATGCCCAAAGTAAAAATAGGCTTCGCAATCATTCAAAAATTTGTTCATCATCATATCATGCAGACATGCACTTTACATATATTCTTCCACTACTTTTTCTTTTCTTTTTACTTCAAGACGATCATTTAATTTTTTTCTGTTGATAAAATTCGATTCATTAACTAAAATTATCTATAATATTATGGACGGAATGTGGATATTTCGAACCAGTCGTACGAGGAAGTTTCCGGCGCCCTTGAGTCATGATGGCACTAATTATCATTGGCCACCCTCGATCCTCTAGGCTCTAGTCAATGCAAGTTATCAAATTCATACTATTTTGGATGATTGAATGATCTTCCACCCATAAAAAGTAAGGGAAAAAAGAGGTGGAGATATTAAGTACTGTAATGTCATTCTCATAGTATTAATCTTTCCTACAGTAGTAGTAACAAGTACAATTTTTCTATTGGGCAACAAAAAGCATTTTGAAAAGTTCAAACATCCAAATTATATATAACGCATGCAAAATATGTGGTCTGTGCAGCCCACATTACCAGCTATATACATAATAAATATATAATCTTATTAATCATTTATATTTTATATGTGCATTTGAATTATTTCAAGATTAAATTGCATCTAAATATGTCGGTCCAAATGACTTAGAGCCAGAATTAAGTATTTAGTGGAGTTCACTGTTTGGCGCCCAATATCCATGATCTTGATCGTATCTATATATATAGCGCCGAATTAACTAAATTGTTGCATTTAATTGGCTAGTGAACTGAAGGTACGTACCATGTTGACCTTTTCCCTACTTCTTGTACACGGACATATATACAAACTTTAATTACTCCCTCCGTCCTATATTATCTGTCTCTTTTGGGGACTTTTTTTCCCCATATTATCTGTTCCATTCAGATAATCAAAACACTTTTAACTAATTTTTACCCCTATTAAATGTGGGAAAAGAAACACATGTTAAGTAAAGTTAGGGTCGGGGTAGTATTATAAAGTATGGTAAAAGTTTTATGGAATTTTGTGTTCCAACTTCCAATCAACTTTCTTAATATTTATGATATGAACAAAATGGACAGATAATATGGGATGTATGTTAACATACTTTATTATTTATTATCTAGGAGGAATTACACTTGTTTTTTAGTACAAGTAGCTAGGAGGGAGTGATTATTTTATATAGAGAATAGGGACAATGAAGATATGCACTTCCTAAATCCCAACCCTAGATTAATTTGCCTCAGCAAACACTAATACTTTGCTAAACACCAAAACAAAAATATGCCCCCAACAAATTTCAACAAATTATGTTCAAATTAATCTAGGATTTTAATTGTTTCTTTTTCTTGCTTGGGACAGTGAAGTGAGAATGTGTGTGTGTGTATATATATAAGAAAAAAAAAGGTTTAATAAAAATTGAAAGAATGTGGAGCCAGTCGGAGTCAGATGAAGAAAGGTTCATGCATTTCCTCAATTAAGTTGATAAACAGGCCCTTCACTATGTATACCTTCGTAAGGCATTGAAAATAGTAGTAATGTTTTCCTCATGACTTAGATTCGTGCTTCAATTTTTATTCCTTGTTCAAAATTTTTCAAGACAGTTTATTTCTACAAATTTATAACACTTCATAGTAGTAATTTATTACTTCTGAATTCTTTTTTCTCTTAAAATTTTCTTCCTACTCGTTTGGGGTGTATTATTAGACCACCAAGAGAAAAGGGGAAGCACGTTTTGAATGCGTTGAATATTCCAATCCAAGCGAGTATATTTCCCTTTTGGGCCTTCACTTGAACTTCCATTCAATATATGTCATTATTATATCTAACTAAATTACTTAGTACTGTTTTTCTAGCGGCATCCCGATTGGCCAACTATTTCTTTAGAAAGAAATTTCCAATTTAGAAAGAAATTCTTTCATGACAACAAGAATAACATGCTGTTTTTTTTTTTTTTTTAATGGAATTGATAAACTCAAAAGTCAAAATCCTTACTAATGGGTCGGACCTCTTGCTTGGGAGGGAGTTAAACCCAAAAACCAATATTTTAGCCCAAACCTATACCCAATGGGTTGGATTGGTGGCCCTACTTTTAGCCCATATCCAAAGTTAACCGTCTCTTGAAATGGGCCACAACAGTTACCCAAGCGTCCTAGTTTCTTCAACCCAAGAAGAAGAAATGGGGAAGTGATGATCAATTAGAACAAACATTAATCTTGGCTAATAACTTAATAATTAGAATGAACTAGAAATGTGCAAAACTGCTAGATGAATTTGGACTTTGTTGGACCGTACATATTGAAGGTGCAATTTTAACATGGAAGACTTGGAAGCACAGAATCACATATATATGTATGTTACAAAATTTAATAGCAACGTGGCAATTGATGTGAGCTTGGAGTGGATTTTAACGGAGAAAGATGCAGATACGAAAAAGGGAAATTAAATATACGTGGCGGGCGGCAGCCGCGACACACTTGAAATCGGTGGGACTCGTCACTCGTGTGACTTTATCTCTGTACTATACAAAAAAAAATAATTAAAGTTTGTATGTAAAATTTCAGATCTACCGTACTACTCTCTTCACCTGCGCCTCATCAAAGCAAACCCTAACTTAAGCCGAACAAATGTTGGTATGCACTTTCCAACCCTTTATTCTGATGATTAATTTCTTTATCAATTTTATGAAATTGTTTATAATTCTATTTCGTTATTTATATACTCCTATGTATTATTGAATTTTTTTTTGGTATGAAAACCAATTTTAGGGGTACTTTGAGGAGGGTTGTATTTTAAACCCTAAAACAAAAAGTGATTCGTGGCATGGGGTTATTATATGTCGTGATTCTTACAGTTACAGGTCAGTTCTGTCTTGCTGATGTGCTTTCTTTCTTTTTCTTATTTTGGTTTCCGATATGTGTGCGTGAACATTGAACAAGAACATGAGCAATATCTGACTACTGTCATCACTCGATTTCGGTTGCTCTTTTTTTTTTTTTAATATTTGCTGGAATATAACTTTATTATTATGTAAATTTTGAGGAATTGAAGTGTGTGTGTGTATATATATATATGTATAGCTGAAGAAGAGATATATATGACAAATATAAGCGCAGATATGATAATGCAGGAAAGAAAAACATTAAAACCGTAGTGATGAACAAATGAAACTTTTATAGTACTGTTGGTAAAGTACTAGATTAGTACTTTCTTGTTCTCTTTCTTGTCTTTTACAATCTTCTCTCTCCACCTTACTTCAACTCCAAGTACTTCTCTCTCTGTAGAGTATATATATATATATATATATATATATATTATATAAAAGTTGATGAAGTAGAAGAGAGAAATTGTTAGCGAAGCAGAAGCAGGGCGGCCATTGTAAATTGTAGGGAGCACATGCAAAGGTTGGCTGCAGGCAGGGATGATAAGCTCATCAGGGCGGCACCGCCATAAGTGAAGTCTTATTAAGCACTTAGCTCAATGCTTTATTATTAATATAGTAGTATTTAATTAGTGTTACTTGTTTTGGACACACACACATATATATATAGTTTCTTATTAATTCCTCATTAGAACAAAATGGAGTATAATTTAATTAGGGAAACTGCATGCATCCATGCTTTTTCCCTTCCTCTTACAATGGCATGGCCCTGTCCTTGGAGATGTTTGGAAGAAGAGGAATTGTACTAGAATAATTGGGCATAATAATATAATTTGATTAAGCTCTTTCACACTATATTATATATATATATATAGAATGAAAGAAGCTAGGTGTAGATAACTTGGTACTTGTGTAATTAAACATATCTATCATTTAGATATATATTATAATTATATTATCAAATCATAAGCTTTTCCACATTAAAATTTTAAATGTGTCAAGCCCTTTCTTTCTATAGCAATTACCTCTTCCCCGAGCCTCCTTGCCATGGTTTTCACTTTTTCCCATTTCTTCAAGCAACCAAAAAGAATCAAATAGAAAAATTAGTTAAAAAGTTGAGCAAGAGAGGGAATTAAAAAAGAAAGAAAGAGATCACATAGGTTTTCTTCAATTATAAAAATAAGGAACAAAAGCATGAAAATATAGCTTTTCTTCTGGCCATCTGAAAGTAGCTGGTTAATTAGATGACGAGTTTTTTCCCACCCAGCTGGATATGATCAGAAATTACTTATATATTGTAATAATATATATAGGTTCCATCATTATGTTTGCAACTTTGCATCTAGCTAGGAATGTACTATAGGAATCACTTGAGACAAATCTCATGACTTTGTAGAATTATATAATCAAAAGTGTCTTTGTTTCAATCAAAACCCATATATGAGTAATTTAAAATTTAGCCAATATACAGAAATAAAATCTTACTATATTATATAATTAATAATATAGAAATAGATGTAAATCTCTTCGACGCACTACTATATTCTAGTATCTCATAAGTCATAATGTATGTATACATAATACTGACTTCTAGTGTTCTGTCGTCCAATTGGTCTTCAGCATGTTTAGTCAAAATAAAGCGGCAATGAGGTCCCACCACATTGCCAACTTTATATAATTAAAATCAGCGCGTGTGGTTTTCTCTTTTTCCAGCTCAAATTAATCATCTTACTTATGCTTCCTTCATTTAAACTTTGTCTCTTCTTCAATTCAGATGTAGTCTCCCTTTCAAGTTTCAATACTTTGAATTCTCGTATATATAATTAATTGATTCACAGGCATGATATATTATTGCCAAGAGAGTGGGGATATTTGTTAAGGGAGATTTGGGTATGTTTAATTTGGTCAAAAAAGAGATCTCTTGCCAGCCAATTTCTCCTACTTTTAGCCTTATAAAATTATAATGATACATTTATAAAATAAACAAGTCCAATGTCTTTGTACTGAATAAATTGAAAAAAGTTTACTATTTTTTTTTTTAAAGTTTACTACTCTAATTAGTCTATAGGAGTAGTAGTTTGCATGCACCCCTCTAAGTCTTTTTTTTTTTTTGCTCTAAGGAGCTTTCTTACTTGAAGTGCTCGCCAGGACCTTACCCCAAGAAGCAACCTCGAATCGAGGGTTTAGTATTATTATGTGTTGTCTTCTCTTATTTTGAAGAAACAAAACACAGATAGATTAATTACTTCAACCATAGACAAGGTGCTAAATTATAACATAAGAGCCTTAAAACTTTAGTTATCTTTATATTATATATTGGAGAGAGTTAAGATTGTAGATATATTTGACCCTGGTCAACATGCATGTTAGGCTCCTTAATTCATAATAACATAGCTATAATGATAATTTTGCCTGCGTTAATTACTATTAGAGAGGTTGATATTTGAGATATATATAGGTATATATGAGGTGAGCAAATATTTAGCATTGTTCCTAGTTTATACTTTATATATACTTTAATTTAGTTTTATTTTATTACAAAAAGGGAGTCCCAAAACACACGAGAGGTTGAGAATTGAGATTAGAAGTTATGAAACACACGTTTCCCTGCAAAGATGTGACAACAATGGGACACGTATGAACAAATTTTGAAACCTCAACAATAAGCTGATTTCTCTATGTATCAGTCTTTTGCTGCTTCATGACGAGCACAATTATATATGTTGCAGATTTAGTAAACACATGGGTCCTTTTACTCTTATAATAATAGTAATTTGGACGATCAAACTGTGTGCTAATAATTTGTTCTCCAACAGGTTTTTACAAATTGCATATTCCCTTTCTCAGACGATAATGCAGATTGCAAAGTGTTTATACACTTTGATTTTTATTAGAATATAATATAATATTGGTAGGTCACCCATATCCAAACCCTGGGAACCCTCACTCTGCAGGTAGTTGAACAATTATACATTTCTTGTGAAAAACAGAGGAACTCAAATATAAAATTTTCAGATTGTTACCAAGTGGCCATGCTTGTTAGATTCCTTGTTAAGAAATTACATATAATATTACTAGTTTTTTAGGTCAGACTATGTTATTTTTCTTTGAATTGATAACTGTTTGGTGGGTTTTAGATATTTAAAAGGTACTAGCTATAGTTTGTGTGGTTGACAAACTTGTGGAGAAAGTTGCTAATCAATTAGTGTGGCCATTAAGGTGAACAATTGTTCTTGTTAGTTTACAAGGAAGTTTCTTATATATTTGACATTTAGCAATAGCTATATAGCTAGCAATAGCTTGTTACAATGGCTTTCCATTGTTATTATTAACTTTCTTTTTTTGCATAACAACTACATCTATTGACTAAGCCAAAATATTATTTTTTTCCTTTCAAAAGCTTGATGAAGTTGATTAATGCAGCAAGTTTTGTAACTGAGATTTTGAATTATGCCACCGTCATTTGCAAACGTCGGTGCACAAGTCAAGACCCAATTGATATATAGTAATAATTAGTTATAGTTCCACAAAAATTCCTATATAAAGCTAGGAATTCATTGTTAAATTAGTACCATATCTTTGATAATTTTATGTCAGTCTCATTCCTTAATTCTTCTTTCCATGTGTTTTTCTCTTGTTTCATATAGTCAGTTTGTCGGGCGGATAAGTCGGAGCAGGGGTTTTCAATGGTTCAATTGTGAATCCAAGTCTTACATTAACATACATTGTCGGCATGAGAGGTACTCTTTAATTTACTCTTTAATTAGTGCTCTCTTTGATACTATAATCTTAAATTAATGTTTAAGTGGATTTATGTCAAAAACTATAGGTTGATAATGAAGTTGGTGAGAGATTATAGTAAAATAAAAGGACAATTTGATGATAAAAATTCTAACTTCTGGGGCTGTTTTCTACTAGAAAATAAAGTCCTCCTGCTTCACAGTTGTTACATTGTGGATATTCCGTGTTTTGTCATTGTCAGAATATTCACAAATTACATTATTTGTCAAATGGTTTGATGAACTTGACTCAAGAATTGTTTTTATGAAAATTTGAGAGTTTGTTTTGTTGAAACTTGAATGTTTCCCCTGTTTTTTTTTCCCAAAGGATTTCAATATATAGTAAACTTCATAGCCAGCCCAGCCCAAAGTCTCTGCTTTGAAAAACTTGACCCAGGCAATATTTTTTCCTACAATTCATCACCCACTTTTCTTTTTCCTTTTTCAAGTTTGATGAGGTTAGAACTTAGAATTATAAGAATCTTGACCTAAAAAATGAAGTCACTTTCCTTTTTGCTCTCAATTATTGTTCTGTAATTAGATGACAATCAATAATATATGAATCCTGATCCTTGGTGTTGCTGTAACTGTAAACTGTATGAACGCCTCTTTTTTCATTGTCCTTTTCTTGTGCCATCGCTATCTCTTCATCTGTTATTCTGCGAATTAGATTTGATTTTGACAAAATCCCTCAAAAAACCACTCCCAAAAGAAGGCTTCAAAAGTCCAAAGTTTGGTGGTGATATACAGTAGAATGAATGATGCTTTGATTTTCTTTCTTAAGCCGCAACTCCCCACTGTTGTCTTCCTGCAGGAGGCAGATTTATAATTTGGCTTCAAATCAAATTTCTTTTCCTTGTGGGTTTCACCTTCTCCTTGGACCCGGTAAGCTTTCCATCTCTTCAAAATCATAACTTCTCTTCAAGTTATTATTAAATGTTGGTAATTGCCAGAGTCCTTATTTCTAAAATAATACTATAAAAAAGAAGATGATCATGGCTAATAATTGGTATAGATATTTTTTTTTTTGGCAATGTTTGAATTCAATCAAAAAAATCTGATGGACATAAGACAAACATATGCTGATTACGGTAGTTAGAATGTAAAATCCTGTCGCTGCTTCTTACAGCAACTCATATTCTTTCTAAAAACTAATCGCAGATTTCTGGGGAGGAAATTAAAAAAAAAAAAAGAACCCTAATTGCAGATTAAGTTATGAACTATGAAGTATGAACTTTCGGAAAGTAACAAGGAATAATAAAATCCAGATTCGAATAAGAATATATATATTGTGAATTTGTGATCATTCACAAGCATTTTGTTCTGGGAAATCTTGTAAGAAAAAAGAAAATAGAAGAATTTAAGTGGCAGCAAAGAAAAAAGGAGACAGAGGAGGTCACAGTCAGGAAGACTTCCAAAAGAGAAGGTCCAAATTTCCAATTCTCAAGCCCTAAAAAGGACAAGACATAGCTAACAACAAGAAATCAACGAAATCATAGAGTCACGAGTCAGGGACCAAAATCTTTGGGTTTCCAATTGAATTGACCACCGACGTGGGGCCGTAGTTGTGTGTTTTAATTATAATAAAAATCCCACGTTTTCGAAGCTGCCAACGTTGCCATCACCGGCCGTCACAGTCACAGAAATCATGTAGATGAGTCCACAATTTTTGATTTCCGAATGGATGGATATTGAATATTGATGACTGACCACTTGTCCACTTTACTCTTAAGAAAATTTATGACCCAATTTATGTGGAATATATATAGCAACTTACATTCTTTGCATTATATTACCCACAAGAATTTGGGTTCTTAGAAGAAATTATTGCCTAATAATCCAACCTATTTTATATGTTTGGACTACAAATGCAATGATTAATGCATATAAATCGTCCCTTTCTTGCATATATTTGTCAATTGTGTGGGGATGTAAGTCCTTTCATTGTCGTTATCGGTGACCACTTTCAGCCATTTTTGATCTGTAAAAAAAGGCAAAACAAATGAAAGAGAAAAGAGTGGATAATCATGCCTTAGAAAAGGGAAACAGAATGAACTTATATATTACAATCTGAGAAGATTGAAGAAAAAAGCAGAGCAAGCCCTCTGCTTACTGTTTTACTATCTTTCTTCCCCATTTTTCTTTTTTTTTTCCTTCTTAAAGGATTATGTGGCAGTTGGATAGAAGTTTTCAAAATAACAAAGTCACGTCGCATGAAAGATCCTAGTGCCGGAATTATCATTGTCCACAGATTTTTGGACGGCCGCATAACAGTAGAATCTATAATTACTATATGCTGGTACTGTAAGAAAAACGTTTTTTTTCCCCTTTCTTTTCCCCCCCACGATACGACTTGATCATGAAGAAGCTCTCTTGATACATATATATTGTTGATCTGTATATAGAGATCATCATCATCATCATACATCACTAACAATGGTCAATCTTTCTGGACATTCGGAAGAATCGGAACCTTTGATGTTGAACGCGTGTAGGGTCCCTGGAAAATGACACTACTGCTAATAATTAGTGACTGGAAAAGCATATCATCGATTTCAGACTATCAGTTTCACTTCAGTACTTGAATTCCTTCACTTCTGCAGCTCTGCTAATACTATTACTGCTTAATAACTTTTCACTTCTCCATCATTTCCTGCTACCACAATAGTTTTAAAATCATGGCCACGTGCAGGAGATGAATTATATATGAAATATATTGTGAGAACTTATATCGTATATATATCTTCATGACAGTATCAGACCAAAAAGTTTTCCTATTGATTGCATTAGTCCAAAAAGATATTTTTAGAAATCATATATATATATATATATATGGCAAATTATACAATACACCGGCGGTGGAGTTTAGCAGACTACACAAGCGGGTCCTGAAGGGTGACATGTGTCTTCTAGGGATTAGATTGAAATATTTAAAACTTAATTAATTCAAAAAATGGACATGTGTCAATTCCACAACCCGCTTGTAGAGTCCAAAATTTACACCGTCGGTGTATCAAATAATTACCTTGTATATATATATATATACTTTTTTTATAACATAGAATTAATGAAAAAAAGTGCAGAATAAGCTGGCACTCTATCATATTATTGCCTTGACAGAATCATATCAAAAAGTTGTCATATTTATTGTGGTATATGTATTGTCTAAAAGATATTATTATAAACATAAAAAAGTTACAAGAATATTTAAAAAATATTGAACCATATTCAAAGACTGATACATTACTAACTAACATGCACTTGAATTGAAGGCACCATTCCCTTTATCAAAAAGAATCTTTAATTTGAAAGCAAAAAAGGAGACGACTCCTTTCTTCTTGGAAAGATATTGGATGATACTAATATTATTATAGACTATAGAGTGAAAAATGGCTTAAGTTGACATTCTTAGCAAAGAAAGTGGTTATAATTTATCATGGACCAAATTCGACCAGCTAGCCCCCTGAATAATCGGAAACTGATGACTTTTTGGGTTCAGTTGCAATGGTGGCACCACATTGCCAAAGTTTGACGACGGCGAAAAGTTGTATTGTGGGTAGTAAACCTTATAGATATACCGACACAGGCGTTCGGTATGGACGGTAGCTTAGCTTTTGTCTTTTGATTTAGTTTGGTGAAATTTTAGAGCATAAAATGTGTAAGCATGTTCGGTTCAACATTGTTTTTTGACCCGGTCGGTGATTTAATGGCATAATTAGCAATTTTGGTCGGTACGAAGGGTATTCTTGTCACCTCCTCCCTTTACACGTGATACCCATCCTCGTGAATAAAACAATCTTTGCCTTTTTGAACGGGTACCACCCATTTTCAACCGCGCCGCAAAAACTTTATAACTGTTTTATTCATTTTAATTCTCTTAAATTATACTGTAAAATTTTTAATTTAATCCCCTTTTCTTACTTGCTTTTATTTTTTCTGTTTTCCAACAAAATTAACCAAACAAGACATAAGCGCAATTTTATATGCCATTTGAGGAAAACTAACGTGAGATTTTTAATGTTTACTATAGTTTACAAAAGAATAAGAATGTGGTCGCCCCGCAATTGGTGGGGAAATACACACAAAAATGTTTTATGTACAAAAAAATTGTTTTGGTCATGTCCGTACAGTGTACGGATATCAAAAAGTTCATCAGCTTCTTTGAGCCGGAATTTTTTTTTTCAAGGTCTTTGCTTTTAAGTTTTCCTAAGGTTTCTGAATTCTACACAGCCACTTTTTCTCCATAATGGTTGTTGAGGACTCTCCTTACGGTGGCTCTGAATGGACACGTGGTGCTCACAAATCCATTGACCAAATGGAGGTATGTCTTGAGCTCGTGACACGTGGCAACATTAATACTGTTGAGGTACGGAGAGTCTCGGCTGCGGAGCCTGAGTTCTCTTCCCACCTCCGCATAGACCCACTGGGTATCCTCGACCCGTTTCTGGATCCAGCTTGGCAATCCTGCCACGTAGACATTCTCATTTTTAGACACGTCAGAGGCATCTTCCTCAAGTACGAAGCCAGGTACTTTAGTTATGAGATCATCAGAATTCACTATTCTTAACACTTTTGCCCCTTGTTTTTCAAGCTGGCATCGGAAACTCCGGTTTCCGACGCGTGGACCGCCGAAGGACATTACGGTCACCATCGGAGAATGTTTAAAGGTAGTTTTTATGTCATAAGCTGCAAGTGTAGCTAGAGCCGCACCAAGGCTATGCCCTGTGATTGTTAAGCTCAGTGGCTCGTCACTGTAAGTTTGGAGCAATCTTGAAACCTCTTCACGGACCATTTCTTGTAGACTCGGTGACTCGGTGGAACCCGAAGTGTAGAGGCTCAAAAACCCACTTTCCACCATGGGTTCGGAGCCGTCATTGCCGGGTTTGGAGTCAACATTGGTGAGTGGAGTGAGGGCGGCGCGGAAGTTTTCGAGCCATTCAAGGCCAGTTGCGGTGCCTCTAAAAGCAATCACCACATCTCTTCGGCCAAGCCTGGCGATTTCCTCTTTGTCCTGACAAACCGCCACGTAACCAATCCAACTGGACTGAGTTGCCACCCAACTCGGTCCTTTTTCAGCCCAACGGGGCAACTGGATTCCTGACGTGGCGCGTAGGTTTCTTGTTAACCGATAACCGGTTTCCGGTATCCCAGTCCGGTCAAGGAATGTGCGTTTGGGATAGCGGCACGTTGCATAAGTTGGTGAGGAGGAGTCGAAGTCAAAGGCCCTATAAGCAGCTTCCACAAAATTGCCGTATCGAAGGATTTCAGCTCGCAAGGTTTCGTCTAAGGGATCAAGCAGACCTTCCCAGTTTCGAATTCCTTGGTATTCTTCCCATCTGTCAGCGACCTTAACGTCGTTAGAGTAGTAAAGGGAGTCTGTCGGGTCGAAGTCGACAGGGTCAAGCAGATGTTCCCAGCTCTTAACTCGTTGACTATCAACGGACTTCATCTGGAGAGGTCTGACTGCCGTCTGGGTCATAGTGCAGCATCGGACTGAAAATGAAGCGTTCTTGGTGGAATTGTGTGTTGTTGTGGCTGGTGTGCATGGCCTTACAAGTGCAGCAGCTTTCATGGAGAAACTCATTTTCCTTGGTCTTGTGTTAACTGTTAAGTTCTTTAACGAATATACTGAGTTTAATTTGAAGCTGCAAGTTCAAGGTTGGTAAAGTGAGAGGAGAATGAACGAAAAAAGGAAGAAAATGAGGAGAAAAAGAGGGGAAGAAATGGGAGGTGAGGTGCGTTTGAGAAAGTTTTGGAGGGAAGGATTTTATAGGGAGGAAAAAGTTACATGTGAGGAGACACAGGGAGAGAGAGAAGCTTATTGGATGGAACTTTAATGAGGAGAAACGAGGACAGAGAGGAAAGAGATGAGAGCTCAATTAATGGACAAAGTATGGACTACTTTTTCTGATGACGAGGGACAGAGTGAGAGAAGAAGAGAGTTTTTTTTTTTTTTTTTAGGTGAAGAAGAAGAGAGGTATTTAAGATATACTGCAAGTATATGGTACTACTTTCCTTTATATATTTCTATTTTTTTTATGCACTTTTAAGCCGGGACCTTATATTTATTATATAAAATATAATATAATATATGATTATTATTATTAGGAGTAATTAAATTATTATTATTCAATATATTAAATGATGCCAAAAAAAATTACTACTACTTTCATTTTAAAGAACTAAAACCGGCTACCGGCTACATGAGGGAACTCTCTGTCTCTGTTTTACTTGATGAACCTTTGCTGAAACTCGACAGAACGGCTACTACTAGTATATTTTTGTTTGTCAAAAAGAAAAAAGTAATTTTTTTTATGTGTTCTCATAGCTTTAATTATCTTAAAATTAAAATGCATTAACGTAATTTCTCTGACCAACATTTAAAAAATTGTTTTGGTAAGTTATTTAGTGAGTCCATTGGGTGAGTTGACTCACTTAAACCTCTAAGGTAAGGCTCTAACGAAACGAGTTTACTAACTGAAGTTAGCAGTAGCTGTAGCTCCAGCAACTTAATGAATATGGTGAGTTAGGACTTGAGAGTTTGACTCGATAAATTAATTAAATAATTATTCACCTGAACTGAACTTCACCAGTTATTAATTTCTTCCATTTATTTAGGTAAGTAAACACATATACGGTATAGAAGAGAGCTACAACGAGAAAAAGGAAAAACTGCACTGGGGTCCACTTTTTTACTGATACGTAAAAGAAATGGACGATTAGATGGTAATATAGAAGATAGAGTGGTGGGGTCCAGATCAAATCCAATGGTCCATCTTCAATGAAAGCTGGATACTTTGACTCCAGCCGAAATACGTGTATTCATAACACGACAAACCCCACTTTCCGACCGTATAGTTCTGACCTGACACGTGGGATAGCGGCTCAAGCTCTTCATCGATCATATATATCGGCTTGGCTTGGCTTGGCTTAATTAACTTTGGGAGTGTTTGGCATCGACGGTTAAAAAAGGCAATGTCAAAGTCTCCTTGTAGCCACGAGTGTTGCCGAGACAAAACGAGGTACCAAAACATGCGTCTTTCGACAAAATCTTATGTTTATTTTACGTCAAGAAATCGAAAATATTATATAAGCCAAATAAAGTTACAGTATTAAACATCTAAATCTCATGCTTTATAATTCATGAAGTTTCTGCTTAGCATGTGCCTATTGGCTATTAGTTTTTCACGTTTCAATTCATTAAATTCCTCTTTCTCTAATGGAGTTTCCTTTCCTTTCCTCATCATTTCTGTATTCATATTCCTTTTGTTAGGTAAATGTGTTTTCCCTTACTTTCCATATTCCCTTTTTAATTTACATTTCTCTCTCTAATAGCCTTAATGATTTTGAGTTATCATAGAAATGAGCAGAAATTTTTCTCAACTTTGGAGGATCCTAGAGCTTATAGGGTTGGATATATGGAATTCAACAAATTAAAAAGCCTATATGTTTAATTTTCCTGATAAAGAAGAGTTCTTGGTTGTTTTTTCATGAAATTGACATATATATATATAAGTTTTTCAATATGGTAGATTCTTGATATATCTTTATATTAAAATGGGTTCTTACCAAACATTTTTTTCCGGCCGATTGCTTATATATATATATAGTCAAAGTTAAAAATGATTTCCCACATTGTGCATCAACTTTATATGAAGTTTCTTAGTACTATATATATAGAAGAAAACAAATTTTAATTTGTTAGTCCATTTGATCTTTGCAGTAAAACTAAGAAGAAATTAACATCGGGGCAATTGACTTAAGTGCATATGCCTATACAAAGTGTAATTATTTGATACAACAGCGGCAACGGTGTAAATTTTGGACTCCACAAACGGGTTGTGGAGTTAACACATGTTTATTTTTTTAATTAATTAAGTTTTAAATATTTCAATTTAGACCCTAGAGGATACATGTCACCCTTTAAGATCCGCTTATATAATCTGCTAAACTCCACCGCCGGTGTAATTTAGCTTATACAAATTATTGAAATTTGTGTTTTTTGAAAAATAATCTTAAGATACGAAAAGATCAGAAGAGATATAGTAGAATAATGTAGGCATAGTACTATTTAAACTTTAAAGTGTCTCTTATTTCAAGTGAATGAATTAAAACATGGATATGTTTGGATGAGCCAGCAGATATATGTAGATCTAACAAACTCATGAATAATTATATATATAGATCTTTTAGAAATGGGAAAAAGTGAACAATAAAGAATTGAGAAGGTATACGTATAGTAGCTTTTTGCCATTATATCATAAAGGGTTGATGTCCACATTAAATTTCCAACTTTTGATATGTTTTGAGTTTGATAATATTTCTGCAAATCCTCATGCATGCTGTCGAGTGTCGACGACTGAAATGAATAATTCTTTTTTTCAAGACCTTTTAGACATTAAGTGTTCTGTATAGAGTTTGTTCGTACAGGGAAGAAACATCCAATCAAATCATGTAAGAGTAGATTCAACTTGCAGAATATACACATAAATCGTAATTTCTACTGTTATATTTAGTATAATTTGCTTTTTATTTTTATATTTAGGTGAAGAAATGGTTGTTCCAATCCAGTCACAAAACGGGTTTACAGTTAACACACTAACAATGATCATTGACAATATTCGAATCACAAACCTTTCAAGCAGTAGTGATATGAAAATTTACCAGCTCAATTAACCTCAATTCACACTGTTAACCTCAATTTACACCGTTATTATTATTATGCAACTCGCAAATTTCGATTGATATGACAAATTATATATTGTCCATTAAAAAAATTTGGTTACAATTTTTTTAAAAAAAAAATTACCTATTATTGTTAGTAAATCTGTGGGGTTGGGGTAAATGAAGCTGAATATATTTTTATGAAGAAATACTCCATATTGGAGCTATAAATATCTGAAGGGGAAGTGATCCCACAAAAACATAAGCAAGACCCACTATCTTTTTTTTCTCTTTTAATTTATTGGGGAAATTTTAGAAACCGTTAAAACTTAGAATTATTGAAGTACACCTTTAAATAGCTACAAGTAAAATGTTTCTATTCCCAGGAGCAGATCCAAGCTGCCCTTTTCATATGTTTTCTTCAACCCATTAACAATTGGGAAAAATTAACACTATTTCTCAATTTCACTATGCAATTTGCATACCTCTCGATATATAAAATTCCCATTTGTTTCCGCTAATAATTACAACTTTTACCAACTAAATTAATTCTCTATAGTCCATATATCTTTTTTTGTTCAATTAATTGATTGAATTAAAATAAATTGGTGGCCATGTGCCTGTTATTACTGAAGTTCGCAACATATATATGGGCAGCTTTGAAGTTTATTAAAATATTTGGGAAAATACGAAGGGAAATTAGAAGGCCACGTATGTATATAGTCGTGTACGTATTATGAGTGTATATGTTTATTGATGGCATATCGTCGTACACTTATCAAGAAAAAGTGCATCCTTGGCCCTCTTCGCCAAGGCTGTACGTATTTAATGAAACTCTTTTTCAATTTATATATATCTTTTTTGTTTGTTGGAAATTATAATAAGGGAGAAAAATGTTTTCATACTACTTTTTATCATAAATTTGATGTCTCATATATAAATCATTAAAAAGAAAGAGTCAACCAAAAAAGAGAGAATTAAATATTTAAGAATATCCATTCCTTTATAGTATTTGTTTTGAAATATAAAAAATACATTATTGAAGAACATTTTAATTTACCAAAATTATTAGGATATAAGGTAAATTAAAATGATCCATGCTAAGTTACCAAAGTTTAGATGTTTTTTATCGATGAATATATATTAAAAAAAGACAAAAGAAATTATTATACTGTTAATAATTAGAGCAAAATTAAATGATATTATTATATTTTGACAAAATAATAAAAAATTAACTTTTTTGGCCAGAAAATAATAAAATTAACTAGAAATTGTGCTATCAACAAATAATCAAATATATGGAAGGCATGAGCAGATCATGAAACTTATTATTTTCCCATAAACTTGATTGGAGCCCCACCATTTATTCACCAGATGCAATCTGTGCCCTTCAAATTCAGATTTTTCACACGTTTTTTATCACCAATTCGCTTTCGGTTTAATTGTGAAAATAAATTTTTGGGATAACCGTAAAACATTTGCTATTATTTTTCTTTCTTTTGTATACCTTCCCTATTGGGCCCAGACAAGGTAAGTTTATTCTTCTATAAAAAAAATAAGTCTCTATAAAACAAACATAAAAACAGAGAAAAAAAAACCTTATATAATTTATTTTATCTCATAATGTATCCAGAAATATTTCGTCCTGGATAATTTGGGTCTGACCTATATCGCAAATCTGTTTTTGATGAGTGAGTCTACCAACGAGAACAATTACATATGTGACTTATTTAATCCAGAACAAACCGATTACCATTTGATGCAACCCTATGAAGTGAACCTTGTACAAATGAAACTTAGAAAAAAAAAGGAATAAATTGCAAGTGACATATCACATATGTCAAAAAATAAAAATTTTGCGAGTGATTTTACTCTTTTAGGCTAGCAAATGAAAATGACCCGGCTAAACGTTATGGTCTGTCATCCACGTATGTGCATAAGTTGACAAAACAGACCCCGTTTTGCTTCCTTTCTATTCGGAAGTATTTTCAATTCAAATTACCATCACTAATTTCTTTTGGCAGAAAAATTACCATCACTAATTAATATTAATTTTTTTTACGCCAAGAAAGCAATTTTATAGATTTGATCAAATAAAATTTTATAGTATATAGACTATAGAGAATCCATCATTTTAATACAAAAAAATTGATAACTAAATTCTTTAGAGTTATGATTAAATTTGTTGATTGAAGATATGCGACAAATTCTTTCACTTTTTTCTTTTTGGTCTTAATTTTTTGGCCTTAATGAGATGACTGGTGTGGGCTGCATTCCAATTTCCAAATCTAAGTCTAAGAAAAAAGCCAAATCCCAAACGAGCCGTGGCTCCAAAGCAAGCAAAAGAGACATAAAGCACAGTATATGACCCATTACAAAGTTTAAATAATACACTTTTTTCCTTTTTTGGGTATAATTATCGTTTCTTCAATTCAAAGTACTTTTGACCACCAATCCACCATTAACTATTTATATGTTGTCTTCATCAAGTTTTGATTTGATTGTGATTCTACAAACTGTATGAACATTAAATTTAATTGAGTTGAATAAATGAAATGAAAGCATATATATATATATGGTCCAAATTAAATCCAGCTATAAATATTTGAAAAATGAAATAAAGAAAAGAGTTTCAAAGGAATGTAGAACGATTATTTAAGAGAAATAAAAATGCTGACAAGCAAGCTTGACCAACATTCATAGTTTAAGTTTATACTCGTAAACGTTTTCTTTTGGGTTCTAAATATAAAGAGAAATGTGTGGATCTTTCTATTCTTTTCTACCTAATTTTAATAAATTTATAATAAGTAAGTCAGCTTTTTATATATGCCGTTAAATTGTTAGAACTATTTGTCTATTTTCATTTAAGTACAAATCGATTTAAGACTTTCACATTTGGAGCAAATCAAAGTACTGTACGTTATGCCCATTTTTATAGTGTTCTCACAATGAAGTTGAGATTTTATTCGATGATGCCAACACGGTTTCTTCAATTCACTTAAATTAACTTAAGTCTTTTTTTTTTCTTTGAAGGACATGTATAATTTGTGGACTTCATTATAAGTAAAGGCAAACTCTCTTAAGTCTCAATTAATTAGGTACCAATTTCGTCTTTTATGGTGCTATATTGTCTACATTCCTGACGAATTGTTCCCCTTATTCCTACCATCTTTGGAAAATCAAAACGATGAAATCTAATTCATTTCGTTCAATTCTGTTGACTTTCACCTTTACCCATTTCTCCTCAATGTTGCTTTTGCGTGATTGAATTCCATTTCCCTGCAAAAACCAATTATTTTCATATATTTGGGTTTTTTCGTACCGATACCGGGGTTTTCAGCTGGTACACGCCGATTTTCCTTATAATCACAAGCATACAAATTAATGGCCTAGAACTAGAAAAATCTAAGTTTATGAATAGAATAGAAATAAGATATGGAAAAAAAGTACATTTTCTAGTTAGACCAGTTTAAAAAAACTCAAATCAAATTCCAACATCCTCAATTGCCATAAATTCACACTAGCTTTGAGAAATGAGAAATTGGACTACACGAAAAGAAAGCAAAAGAGATAGTAGTTGTTTGGTAGACAATTGAGTTAACCTTGATATTTGTTTTTTGAGTTGTATCGAAGTTCTAGTATCTAAACAAGGTAATTATCTGATAAAATTTGGTTACGGATCCAACCAAATTTCACTTCAACTAAGATTTGTCCGGTCCTAAACCCAACACATTTGGTTGGATTAATCAATCATAGGACGACGCGTGGTAAGAAGGCAAAAATGACCCCAAAGATATAATAAAAGCTAGCTAGGAAGTTGAATATCTTAGAACAATCCCAATTGGCTAAATAGTTTCATATTTCCAGAAACTAATTTTGAAGAAGCAAAATCTGGTGCACTGGAAAATAAGGGAAAGTTTTGTTTTTATAAAACAACAAGAAGAAGAAGAATCAAGTTTCCGATTGTGGAAAGATGATGATAGTGCAATGAGGAAAGGCGATTGATGTGGACAGGGGATTTTTGGTTTGGGGGTGGGGGCCCATGTTTTAAACCAATAATAAACGTTATTGGGCTTTCATGCAAATTGGGACCACCCCATTTCCATACAAAACCCATAAGGTAAGAAATTTCATTAAAGTCCATTTGTCTAATTTCAATGTTGTTGAGACAAAGACTTTTCCCTTTTCCCCAACTGCACAGGATTATTTCACTTTACATGATTTTTTCTTTTTCTCTTCTGTTTAAACTATTAGTATTTGTTACTATATTATTATATGGGTAATTATTTGATACACCGACGGTGTAAATTTAGGACTCCATAAGCGGGTTGTGAAGTTGACACATGTCCATTTTTTTAATTAATTAAGTTTTAAATATTTCAATCTAATCCTTAAAAGACACATGTCACTTTTCAGAACCCACTTGTGTAGTCTGCTAAACTCCACTGACAGTGTATTGTATAATTTGCCTTATTATATATATCATGTTAAAAAGAAAACAAGAGGGAAAAAAAATCTTGTTGCTTTTTATCTTTTGGGTTTGGTGTGTTTGATTTGATTGATATTTGTATGCGAACAAGAGACTAATTTGGAGCAAGACATTATATTTTATACTTTGGTCAAGGCAGCGATTAATCTTAAGTTTGAATTATATTACTTAGATTGGTGATTAATCAAAAGCATAATAGTTATAAAGACGGCTTGACAAAAATGCTATTAGAATAATAAAATACTAGTATTGGTTTTGTCTTCTCAGGATTATATATGATGTTGCCAAGTCCATCAAATTTCATGACATTTTTTGGAAAATGAACACCAAAGCATAGCAATTTTGTAAAATTCTAGAAGGGGGATTGAATCCCGAGTCCCGACCTCTTATGATTAGCTCTCTAAATCCCTTAACTATTATGTCAAGAAAATGTATCCACTTATGTTTGGAGATTAATTAGTAGAGAAGGAGGATTTGATGATTAAGAGTATATATATGTATATTTCTATGAGTATTAATTCTCTTAACCCAATTCTAATTATTATTTGCATGTTATTTAATTTAATGATCCTTCCACTTTCAATTCTTAATTCTTCTCTCCCATATTCCTTCCTTCTTATGGAACTATAGTCACTGCACCAAACATCAACGTAGGACAAATGACAATGAAAGCAAAGCAAATTATGATCCAAGAGCTTATTGATTAGCCTTTTTGCCTTGTGAACTATTGTGTCAAGGATAGTTTATCCCATAAACTTCAAATCGCGATAGCTTGCCCCTAAATTTTTAAATTTCAAGACATTTTCCCTCTTACGGGTAAATTGTCCCAATTTTAATTTATGGGGCAAAATGTCCTTGACGTAATAATTCATGGGGCAAAAAGTCTAATAAGCCATAATCAAAATATAGTGATTAGAGTTGGATACTTTTGAGTTTTGTCTTCAATCATCTATATATCATCGTAAATGGTCATATATATGCAAAATATCATGTCTGTGTTCTGCAGCACTCACTGCAAGCGCTTCAGCAAGAGAGCAACCATTTTCCGGTCAAAGATTTGCTAGAAAACCCCATTTTCAGTTTTGGACTTTTTGGTTTACTTTGCCAATGTTGCTGCCAATAATTTTAATAAAGGGGAGGATAAATGACATTGCAAGTTCTTCTATAGTACGTAATTAATCTACTTCTCGTGCGTCTCTATTAATTTATGTTTAGAAATTCAACTTTTTTCGATCTTTGGATATCTGGGTACAGAAGTATGAACATTATCTGAAATTGTTTGTCCATACTTAACCAGTTTCTTTCATTAATTAATCGTTAATTATATACTCCCAGAGTCCAGTTGGTGTTTTTTTCCCCTTTCTCTGAAAATGTTGTAAAGCATGTGATTCATGATATATAAGTTGGTAAATCAGTAGCAGTCCAATTTAATTGCTTGCTAAATTATTATATCACCTCAAATATTATAGCTCAGAGAGTATATAATCATTAATGGTTTCCCATTGACTGGCGTAACGTTAATTAAACACAAGATAGTAAATAATTGAGCTTTGTCGGTTCAAATTTTCAAACCAGTTTTTCTTGTTTCCCTTGCTGGCTATAGAGCCAAGTCCAATTGAGTCCCCACATAGATATATATAAAAAATATGCCTTCGAACTTCGGAACGGTTGCTTTAGTCAGGCCAGGGGTTGACTCTTTATTTCTCTTCTGCTATGTAGTAGTATATTTATTATTATTGACCTAAATGAATGCTACTTGAAAATTGCCATCTGATTTAACAGGGTGTGGGACTCTGGGTTTAATTGTTTGCAATATTTCTGTTAGAATAAGACATTTATCAAATATATTGATAATACTCGTTTGGTTAGGATCACCACTAGTGATCTAAGATCACCAGTGATGCAAGATCATCGGTGATCAAAGATTATATGGGTTTATGGTGATAATCCAGATCACCCTTAGAGGGATGATCAGGGGTAATCCGGATTACCACACCAAACCAAAAAATATAACCAAATGGGGTGATCTGAAATCACTTGCCAAGATCACCACAGGTGATCAAAGATCATCCCCAACCAAATGCCCCATGATGGTGTTTTTTTTTTTTGCATAATACTATTATGGACAAATCATCGTCCAATTTCATTCCGAAACGCATAAGATTATAGTAGAAGGATCAGTATACATTGACAATCGAAAATGCATAACACATCCAAATCTTATCAAATTAATGTAAGCATATAAACTATTAATGGCCTAGGAGTACTAGCTAGGGGCAGAAAAACAAAAAGTAAAATGAAGTGCACCAAATAATATTTTCATTATGATTGCATGTAGTTGTTGTTGGGTCAAAAAGAAAGTAGTATTGTAATTATTGTAATGTTGTTGGTGTCAAAATTTGATCATTATTATAATAATTTTGTGTCTATGTCGAGTGACATCCAAAATTTTTATTAATAGATATGATTCACAATGAAGTCTCGAATTTGAATCTTGTACTTTCTCAAATTCTTTTTTTTGTCTCAAATTAAAATTATCATTATTATACTATAGAAAGAGAGACAAAATGGCAGTCTCAATCAACTTATTATCTGAGTCAGAGACACACAATAATGATAAATGATAATGCTAACACTTAAATCGAGAAGGTAGATCCTAATGAACAACCTCATAATTTGGTATGTACGAATGAGGCTAGCTGCAGATCATCATTCATCCATCGATGTGGTTAATATATATGCATAGCCCTAGCGGGGCCTGTTAATATTTTGGTTGACAAATGTTTCAACGTTAGCGTTATATCAATGTTGCAACTATATATATTTTTTTTGGTGGAGCCATGGTTTTGGAACCATGATTCATGTCGATTTCATACAATAGGGGCCGGACCAAATCTGATCAATTTGTGGCCTTGAATTGGTTTTCCACCTTGTAGAGATAATGGGTCTAAAAATGTCTATGTTTTGGATTATTTGAGCACCAAATTTAATGAAAAGATCCATGTTAGTTATCCAGCTTTTTCATTTTTGGGGGCCTTCGGCTCAAGTGAATATCAAGCATATACTATAACTATATTCCAAATCATATATTATATTGACCCACTGGCCCCTGAAGTTGCTTCTAGACTTTCTTCCATGTCCCTAATTAATTGCCCTTCACCACAAATTTGGGACACTTTCTTCTTTTTCCTTTTGTAGTATTCTCCTTCGGTATAAACTTTCTTCGGAATCAAAGTTTGAATCTATTAATAATTGTTTACCCAAAGAAGCCTCGATCCTATAATCTTGTGTAAAATCTTGGCGAATAATTGCTTCCTTGATTTGCATATACTATTGTATTTGTAGATGTGAAAAAGCAGATAATGTTGAAAAAACACAAGTAAAACATATTTAAATTGCATGATTTAGCATCTCCTGCAAATACACGTAGATCAGACTTTTCCGCTTGATCATTATTCTCTAATTACCCCTTTTTCCCCTCTTTGAAAAAGGGATATAGTTGATTGTTGAAAAGTGAACTATCAGAGCAACTTACTTTTACTTTGAATGTTGGAAGTATGAACTTGTTTGTGAATCTTGTGCGCCCATAATATTTGGTCTCCAAAGTTCTAGATTTACTGCTTCTAAAAGTGTTCACCTTTTTACATCTTTATTTAGGCAGACTCAGTACTGTTATTCAAAAAATTAATTGTTGATATCAGAAAATCTGGATGCCTAATCGACGAGTAGTGGGGTCCTGAGCTAATCCTTGGCTAAACCTTGGAAATCTTAATGCCATAATGCCTTTCAAATCCTCCTAGCCATTATCCTACTGCAATAATTCTTGCTAAGAAGAATGCCCATGTTGTGGCGGTATATCAATAAATGAGACAAACTTGGTTGCTGGGTTACTTTTTGTCATCTCTCTTTCTCACTGGAACTTTCTATGTATCTTCTTGCTAGTTTTTGGTTTTCCTCAATTATAGAATCGATTCATAACGAGATTAGTCATATTTCTGCTTACCGGGATTGGAACAATTTTCAATAATTTGCATGCATCTGTTAATTAAAAGCAGTAAATTTGGAGACGAAGAAATCATGGCGGAAGTACAATGACAAATTAGTTGGCCCAAAGCCCAAACCCATTAATGACAACAGAAATTTCAATGAACGTCTCGTTGAGAAAACGAATATAGAATACTTCGACGTGACACAAGGATAAGGCCCGTTTCTTAGAATCAAGTTCGGGTTGTTGCGCTTGAAATTTCCAAGCAAATCAGGCGGCTGCCCATGTTGAAAATGGGCCAGCTCTCTTCTTTATTCAAAATACCCATATCGAATTTCATGTATAAATATATAATAAAAAAATTAATAATGGCAAGTCTTGATATAATCTGTCTATTATCTAGCACCACCATCCTCTTTTCTAACCCATTGTCTTACTTGTTTTCTTGTATTTGGTGCTCTGTGCTTCCTCATGCCTGAGTTGTTCCAGTGCTTACTGGTGCGAGGCCTTGTTGAGGAACTACTGGAATTTGTTTCTGCATTGGCTCCTCGATCACTTTGTTGTTGCCCTGTAGTTTCATTGGTATCAGCACTGTTAGCCAATGTGGCCGGATTCTGAGCATTTGTAATTGTAACAGGTGCAACAATGTCGTCTTTCTTGGACTTGGAGCCAATCAAGCCACTATTTTCTTCCTGCAGCTTTAATATCGCTTCAAATTTCTGCCTTCTTATATTCTCAAATTCGGAATGAATAACACTTTCATCATCTTTAACTTCAGTTCTGTCCAAACTCTAGAATCCAAGCAAAAAGAGAGATTAGATTAATCAACTTCATGAAAGGAAGAAAAAGATGCAGATATTAAATGTTGAATACTATTTAAAGACCAAGAAAGTATGAATAATAGGGCACACTATTGACTATACATGTCCAAATGGTTGAAGTACTCGTGGCATTACAAGATATAAGAATGCTTTTGCAAGATCTACCACTAAAAAATAGATGGCATACCTGTTGAGAAGAATGAGTGCCAACCAGGTCAAGCACATGTTCAATATCCTTGGCATGAAAAACCTTACGGCAAACAGGACAATTTCCCATGCTTTCTTTCTCTGCTCCATTCAAGTCAAAAATTACCAATTCAGGTAAATCATAAAAGAAAAAGGAAAATTAGCAAGTTGATGAAATCAGGCAACTCTTTTTATGTTATGAGGATTGAATAGAACAAAAGTAAACAATGTCATACAAATATGGAACCTTTAGAAATATAGTAAGAGTATTTATCCTCATTATACATTTTGCACCTGACTACCAAGCTAATATGAAACCTGAGTCACCTTAACATCAGTTACTTATCCTTCTCCAGCTACAATGATATAAACCTCTTATAACACCCAAAAACATGAAGATATGTACTATAGGAGCTCTGACATGACATACCTTGTCCACTTCCTCTGTTCCTTGAAAGAGACAATGTTGAACTGGATGTATTCTTAGCATCCTTGTTATCAGTTTGAATCCAAGTCCACCATCTAATAATGCACTCACTGCCATACAAAAAATTCAATAAAACATGAGGAAGAATAAAACTAAAATAACAAAGTGATCCAAAATGTAACATTAGTGACAACTGAAACAAAAGAACAAGCATGTGAAATTTAGCCACATCAGTAATATAACCCTACCTATGAAAACAATGAAAACAGGACATCAGCTTCATAAAAGGCAACGTTTCTTTCTGGTCATCTTCTGACATCAAAGGAAATAAACACAACGGACAATCCCCATCAGGGTGATTCATTGAAGAAAGTTTCTCAACCGCTTCCTACAAATAAACTAGAATGATTACCATTCTTTTGAAAATAGTAAAATTCCATAGTCCAATAAACTAAAAACAACGACACTTCAAATTACAAATTCCATGAAAGCACAATGTCCATTTCATCTGTCTAGATGTTTCTATAACTATTCTACAAAATTGTAGAAAGGCATAATCAAGTCATACTCATACCAATAGGAAAGACAATACAGAACCGGAAATTATCATGGTTGTATAAAAAGTCATAATGAAATTGAAGTAAACTTATTAACAACACTTGTCACATACTTTAGAAGCCAATATACCTCATTTGCTTTCTTATACATTTTCGGAATCAACAAGAATAAAAACAGTAATGCAAATCCACCTAACAATTTACCTCACAAATTGCTACAAGCATAAAACAAGAGGGTAGCTCACACGCTCTGTCTCGTATGCTACTTATGAGATGTGTTTGCCTTTGTTCATCAAGACCCTTGGAATCTATGAGATAAATAAGAGGAGGCTCCTTAGGATACTGTCATGGAGAACATAGAATTAGTGGCAGAACAGCAAAAATCCAGTCTTTATAACTTAAAATCAAAGTTTCTTCAAAGTAACTAAGCATATGTGCGCAATAATTATGATCTAATTGGCTAATCTAACACACCCTAGCTATAATGAACTACTTAAAGTTATAAATTGAAAGAATTTAGAAGAAAAAGTAAATAGAACAATCTCGAAGGTAAAGAAGCAAAACAAATTGAAAGCCATTAAAATACCTTGGAGGTAGCTCGAATTCCAATAACTGCTTCGACAAACTGCAAAAGAAGGTTAAGAAAAGGATCAAATGTATCTTCGAATTAGATTTCGCTTAAAATTTAGCTCAAAGCATCCAACTTTATCGGACTAATTGAGCTAAAAGATGCCCAAATTTGTTAAAGAAAGGATCTTTAAAGGCCAAGAACCTGGCAAATTTGTTAAAGAAAGGATCTTTCTTGCAATTCCAGGAAATTTTACCTGTTGGGAAGAGACATCGGCGGTGCGAGGCTTGATGTGGAGGTGAATACACGGAGGATACGATTCAATAACCTGGCAATCCTCCCCGTAAACAGATTGCACCGCTTCCACTTCAATCTTCACTTCCTCTTCTTCCGCCATGTTTTTCTTATTCTTCCTGCTGCTGTATTTAATCTACCCAAAGAATAAACTTTGAAAAATCTTCATGTCAAATTTTGAAGATCAAACGAAGGCTCGGTCCGCTCAGTCGGTTATATATAATCCACTTATTTTTCCTTCATCAGAGAAAAAAGTTGTTTTATTCTTACAACATAATAATAAAAATGTTAAGAGCCCATTTAGGCCGTGGTAGCAATGTTTACATGGGCTCTTAAAGCCCAAAAAATTAACATAAGCAAGCCCGGATAAATGAAGCTAGATATGTCGGTTACGGTTCCTACATATAAAAAAACCCCAATTTTTCGGCCCAAAAACAAGAACCTAATTCATCTTAAGTTTCACTTGACCCAAATATATTGTGCCAGTCTGCCAGAATGCCTATCCTTATCGGTATAATTTTCTTTTTGGCTATTTTCTTGGCAAATTTCAATTGTCAAAACGTCCTTTTCATTTTATCCTTATATATTTTTCTATTCAATTTCCAATTTCCGTTACCCTTTTGCCACTTCTTATCTTCTGTTTTATTTTTTAAAAATATGTATTATTCATGCAGAAAAACAAATCTACCATTAAGAACTGTTTTACATGATCTTTAGCAACATGCTTAAATCATGTAACCTAAATCGTATAACATCAGCAATAGCATGGAAAGACTACTCACTGTCTGCATTTTATGATTGAAAATTCTTGCATTTCGCTCACTCCAAACAATGTAGCAATAAGCGTTCCAAGCAAGTTTTAAGATTAGAGAAAGAAACGATTTCCCTTTAATCTTTGTGACAGCTCACTGGAATTCTTCAAACTAACATCTAACAGACCTCATCAAATTACAAGCTCTTAACACACGCTCCCAAAACTTCTCTGTATATTCACAAGTAAAAGAACAAATGGTCCCTGCATTTTGAAGACAGACCACACAAGACACAGTTAGTAGAGTCTACAAAAATGGCCCAACTAATCAATCTATCTTTAATAGGTAATGTGTCCAAAATAACCAGTCATGATATAACTGAATGCTTAGGTATATAACAAGAATACCACATCAATCTTTGCCACTGTACATGAGGATTCGTATGCCTTAGCTCATTGGAGAAGACTTGTAGGTATAACAAGCAAATACCGGCGACACATTTTATCATTTGTACACATGACAATTTCTACACTCACAAATTAAAAAATAAAAAAGGTATTAATTACAAATCATTTTCATAGAGTATTAATGGGTTAAAATAATATAATAAGAGAAAAAGTTTAAAAATGGAATCAAATGAGTAAATTGTATAAAATAAAAAAGTTCGAGGATAAAATTGCATAGAGGATAAATATTTGAGGGATTTAATGTAAAAAAGATTAAGTTAAAGGGCCTATAAAAAATATCGAAAGAACTTAAAAGCATAAAGTTGAAATGTCCTTGAATTATTGCATAAATAACCCTTTTTTTCAAGTTGACCATTGGAGGTGACAAGTTTCCGCCCCAATTTTGCCATATGACACCCCTTTGTGAAAGGGTTATCATTATATATATATATATATATATATATATATATATATGTTTAGATTAGGCAAATTCCAGTCAAGATTGTCTTGAATAAAACGAAAAGCAATACCTCTAAGCTTAAGCATCTTTTTCACATTCCAGTTGTAACATTGCAAAGATTGAACCTCCATAAATGTCCTCCCTTTGAGAATGTAATTATACATTTCGGATGAAAAGAAAAATGTTCAATGGACAACCAAAAGGTAAGGGACGGACTTCAATGGCTTACTTGGGAATTTCAATCAAGTGGAGATTGTTCTACCAAGGCGTGATATGATTATTTAAAAATTTTATAATAAAATTAAATAAAAAGTAAAAGGGAAGAATATGCAAGCCAATATGCATCAGAATCTCAGAACCGGAGTCGGAGAGGAAGAAGATAAGGGCAACATGCCGCTGGTTTTAAAAGAAACGAAAAAGTCATAGAGGAAGAAGGAAAAAGTGACAGCGGCCGGCTTGGAAAGAATAGAGAAAGAAATAATTCTAGGTTTAGAAAACTTTCAATTAAAAGACATAATTACCCATACTCAAAATCCCCTTAAAGTTTTTGACTAAGGTTGATTTAGTAATTTACAAGATATAATTTGACAAACCATCACTGTTTTTAGCAAAAAACAATGATGGTTAGTACACGATTTTGACCAAAATTTTGCAAAAACTATATCGAAAAATTTTTCCTCAATTTTTGCCCACAATACTCATAAAAATATGTAACTCAACGCCAATAATATTTAAGGGCTTTTCAGGCTTCTAATATAATTATTCCTATTTTTCTGAATTAATTTTTAATTAAATCGAAACATAATTTAGATGCTCGTAAAAAATTATCCTTTAATCCATTGTGGCTGAGATTTGGTTAGATGAATATAAATATTTTAAGGAGTCTTGCTGTCAAAAATCATGCAAAACTAAGTCGGGGCCAAAGAACGCGCGTTTTTAGCAAAAAACTATGATGGTTAGTACATGATTTCGACATAAATTTTGGAAAAACTGTCACGAAAAATTTTTCCTCAATTTTTGGCCACAATACTCATAAAAAATATATAACTCAACGCCAATAAAATTTAAGGGCTTTTCAGGCTTCTAATATCATTTTTCCTATTTTTCCGAATTAATTTCTAACTAAATCGAAACATAATTCAGATGCTCGTAAAACCTTATCCTTAAATCTATTATGGCTGAGATTTGGTTAGATAAATATAGATATTTTAAGGAGTCTTGCTGTCAAAAATCATCCAAAACTGTGTCGGGGCCCATGAACGTATTTTTAGCCAAAAACTGTGATGTAACGTACACAATTTCGGCCAAAATTTTGCAAAAATTGTCCCGAAAAACTTTTCCTCAATTTTTGGCCACAAAATCATAAAAATTATATAATTCAAATCCAAAAAGACTGAAGGGTTTTAGACGCTTCAATTATCATTTTTCCTATTTTTTCCGAATTACTTTCTAATTAAATCGAAACATAATTCAGATGCTCATAAAAACAAATCCTTAAATCCAATGTGGCTGAGAATTGGTTAGATATTTCAATGACACATGGCGCCAAAGATCATGCAAAACTGTGCCGGGCCCA
Source organism: Corchorus olitorius (assembly GCA_001974825.2). Classification (NCBI taxonomy): domain Eukaryota; kingdom Viridiplantae; phylum Streptophyta; class Magnoliopsida; order Malvales; family Malvaceae; genus Corchorus; species Corchorus olitorius. The sequence continues at coordinate 4,001 of AWUE01014915.1, read as the reverse complement.
AGAATGAGTTTTTAGCCAAAAACTGTGATCGTTAGTACACGATTTCGGCCAAAATTCTGCAAAAACTGTCCCGAAAAATTTTTCCTCAATTTTTGGCCACAATACTCAAAAAAATAATATAACTCAATGCCAATAAAATTTAAGGGCTTTTCAGGATTCTAATATCATTTTTCCTATTTTTCCGAATTAATCTCTAATTAAATCAAAATATAATTCAGATGCTCGTAAAAAATTATTCTTAAATCCATTGTGGCTGAGATTTGGTTAGATGAATATAAATATTTTAAGAAGTCTTGCTGCCAAAAATCATGCAAAACTAAGTCGGGGCCCTAGAACGCGCATTTTAAGCAAAAAACAGTGATAACGTACACGATTTCGGCCAAAATTTTGCAAAAACTATCCCGAAAAATTTTTCCTCAATTTTTGCCCAAAATACTCATAAAAAATATGTAACTCAACGCCAATAAAATTTAAGGGCTTTTCAGACTTCTAATATAATTTTTCCGAATTAATTTCTAATTAAATCAAAACATAATTCAGATGCTCGTAAAAAATTATTCTTAAATCCTTTGTGGCTGAGATTTGGTTAGATGAATATAAATATTTTAAGGAGTCTTGCTTCCAAAAATCATGCAAAACTAAGTCGGGGCCCCAGAACGCGCGTTTTAGCAAAAAACAGTGATGGTTAGTACACGATTTCGGCCAAAATTTTGCAAAAACTATACCGAAAAATTTTTCCTCAATTTTTGCTCACAATACTCATAAAAATATGTAACTCAACGCCAATAAAATTTAAGGGCTTTTCAGGATTCTAATATAATTTTTCATATTTTTCTGAATGAATTTCTAATTAAATTGAAACATAATTTAGATGCTCGTAAAAAATTATCCTTTAATCCATTGTGGCTGAGATTTGGTTAGATGAATATAAATATTTTAAAAAATTATTTTAAATCCATTGTGGCTGGAATTTGGTTAGATGAATATAAATACTTTAAGGAGTAGTGCTGCCAAAAATCATGCAAAACTAAGTCGGGGCCCCAGAACGCACGTTTTTAGCAAAAAGCTATGATATACGATTTCGGCCAAAATTTTGCAAAAACTGTCCCGAAAAATTGTTTCTCACTTTTTGGCCACAATACTCATAAAAAATATATAACTCAACGCCAATAAAATTTAAGGGCTTTTCAGGATTCTAATATAATTTTTCCTATTTTTCTGAATTAATTTCTAATTAAATCGAAACATAATTTAGATGCTCGTAAAAACTTATCCTTTAATCCATTGTGGCTAGATGAATATAAATATTTTAAAAAATTATTCTTAAATCCATTGTGGCTGAAATTTGGTTAGAAGAATATGAATACTTTAAGGAGTCTTGCTGCCAAAAATCATGCAAAACAAAGTTGGGGCCCCAGAACACGCTTTTTTAACAAAAAACTGTGATGGTTAGTACACGACTTCGGCCAAAATTTTGCAAAAACTGTGCCGAAAATTTTTTCCTCAATTTCTGGCCACAATACTCATAAAATATATTTAACTCAACGCCAATAAAATTTAAGGGGTTTTCAGGCTTCTAATATCATTTTTCCGAATAAATTTCTAATTATATCGAAACATAATTTAGATGCTCTTAAAAAATTATTCTTAAATCCATTGTGGCTGAGATTTGGATAGATGAATATAAATATTTTAAGGAGTCTTGCTTCCAAAAATCATGCAAAACTAAGACGAGGCCCCAGAACGCGCATTTTTAGCAAAAAAACAGTGATGTTTAGTATACGATTTCTGCCAAAATTTTGCAAAAACTATACCGAAAAATTTTACCTCAATTTTTGGCCACAATACTCATACAAAATATGTAACTCAACGCCAATAAAATTTAAGGGCTTTTCATGCTTCTAATATAATTTTTCCTATTTTTTCGAATTAATTTCTAATTAAATCGAAACATAATTCAGATGCTCGTAAAACCTTATCCTTAAATCCATTGTATCTGATATTTGGTTAGATGAAAATAGATATTTTAAGGAGTCTTGCTGCCGAAAATCATGCAAAACTGTGATGGTTTGTACATGATTTTGGCCAAAATTTTTCAAAAACTGTCCCGAAAATTTTTTCCTCAATTTTTGGCCAAAATACTCATAAAGAATACATAACTCAACGCCAATAAAATTTTAGGGATTTTCAGGCTTCTAATATCATTTTTCCGAATTAATTTTTAATTAAATCGAAACATAATTCAGATGCTCGTAAAAAATAATTCTTAAATCCATTGTGGCTGAGATTTGGTTAGATGAATATAAATTTTTTAAGGAGTCTGGCGGCCAAAAATCATGCAAAACTAAGTCGGTGCTCCAAAACGCGCGTTTTAAGCAAAAAACATTGATGTACCGAAAAATTGATGTACACGATTTCAGCCAAACATTGATGCACACGATTTCGGCCAAAATTTTGCAAAAACTGTCCCGAAAATTTTTTCCTCAATTTTTGGCCACAATACTCATAAAAAATATGTAACTCAACGCCAATATAATTTAAGGGCTTTTCAGGCTTCTAATATAATTTTTCCTATTTTTTCGAATTAATTTCTAATTAAATCGAAACATAATTTAGATGCTCGTAAAACCTTATCCTTAAATCTATTGTGTCTGAGATTTGGTTAGATGAAAATAGATATTTTAAGGAGTCTTGCTGCAAAAATCATGCAAAACTGTGTCGGGGCCCAAGAACGCGTTTTTAGCCAAAAAACTGTGATGGTTAGTACACGATTTCGACAATAATTTTGCAAAAACTGTTCCGAAAAATTTTTCCTCAATTTTTGGCCACAATACTCATAAAAAATTCATAACTCAATGCCAATATAATTTTAGGGCTTTTCAGGCTTCTAATATCATTTTTCCGAATTAATTTCTAATTAAATCGAAACGTAATTCAGATGCTCGTAAAAAATTATTCTTAAATCCACTGTGGCTGAGATTTGGTTAGATGAATATAAATATTTTAAGGAGTCTGGCTGCCAAAAATCATGCACAACTAAGTCGGGGCCCCAAAACGCGCGTTTTAAGCAAAAAACATTGTTGTCCCGAAAAATTGATGTACACGATTTTCGGCCAAACATTGATGTTCACGATTTCGGCCAAATTTTGCAAAAACTGTCCCGAAAAGTTTTTCCTCAATTTTTGGCCACAATAATCATAAGGTTTTGCAAAAGCCCTTCAATTTTTTTGGCTTTGAATTACATATTATTTCTGACTATTCTGGCAAAAAATTGAGGAAAAACTTTTCGGGTCATTTTTTGCAAAATTTTAGCCAAAATCGTGTAATAACCATGACGGTTTTTTGGCTAAAAACTCGTTTCGGAGTGCCGGCTCAATTTTGCATGATTTTTGGCATAAAGTCTCCTTGAAATATCTATATTCAATTAACCAAATCTAAGCCACAATGGATTTAAGGATTTTTTTTACGAGCATCTGAATTTTGTCTCGATTTAAATAATTAGAAATAAATTCGGGAAAAAACGGAAAAACGATAAGAGAAGCGTGAATAACCCTTTAATTTTTATGGCTTTGAATTACATATTTTTTATGAGTATTCTGACAAAAAATTGAGGAAAAAATTTTCGGGTAATTTTTTGCAAAAGTTTAGCGGAAATAATGTACTAACCATCACGGTTTTAGGCTAAAAACGCATTTCGAGGCCCCGACTCAGTTTTGCTTGATTTTTGGCATAAAGTCTCCTTGAAATATCTATATTCAATTAACCAAATCTAAGCCACAATGGATTTAAGATTTTTTTTACGAGCATCTGAATTTTGTCTCGATTTAATTAATTAGAAATAAATTCGGGAAAAAAACGGAAAAACGATAAGAGAAGCGTGAATAACCCATTAATTTTTATGGCTTTGAATTACATATTTTTTCTGAGTATTCTGAAAAAAAATTGAGGAAAAAATTTTCGGGTCATTTTTTGCAAAATTTTACCGGAAATCGTGTAGTAAC
>AWUE01014913.1:0-42259 GCA_001974825.2 Corchorus olitorius | reverse complement strand
AAATCGTGTACTAACTATCACAGTTTTTGGCAAAAAAACGCGTTTCAGAGTCCCGGCTCAATTTTGCATGATTTTTGGCGTAAAGACTCCTTGAAATATCTATATTCATCGAACCAAATCTCAGCCACATTTCATATAAGGAATTGTTTTTATGAGCATCCGAACCTTATTTCTATTTAATTAGAAATTAATTCGGAAAAAAAAAGGAAAAACGATATTAGAATTTAGAAGCGTGGAAAGCCTGTCAATCTTTTTGGCATTGAATTATATATTTTTTCTAAATACTTTGCAAAAAATTGAGAAAAACTTTTCGGGTTAGTTTTTAGCCAAAATCGTGTAGTAACCATCACGATTTTTGGCTAAAAACATGTTTCGGATCCCGGCTCAGTTTTAAATGATTTTTGGCAGAAAGACTCTTTGAAATATCTATATTCATCTAACAAAATCTCAGCCATAATGGATTTAAGAATTTGTTTTTACGAGCATCTCAATCTTTGTTTCGATTTAATTAGAATTAAATAAGGGAAAAATAAAAAATAAAAATGATATTAGAAGCGTGAAAAACCATTCAATTTTTTTGGCTTCAAATTATATATTTTTTCTGAGTATTGTGGCAAAAAAATTGAGGAAAAACTTGTCGGGTTAGTTTTTGCAAAATTTTAGCCGAAATCGATGTATAAACCATCATGGTTATTGGCTAAAAACGCGTTCCGGAACCCGGCTCAATTTTGCATGATTTTTGACGTAGAGACTCCTTGAAATATTCATATTCATCGAACCAAATGTCAACCACATTGAATATAAGGATTCGTTTTTACGAGCATTTGAATCTTGTTTCAATTTAATTAGAAATTAATCCGGAAAAAATGGAAAAACGATATTAGAAGCGTGAAAAAGCCGTCAATATTTTTGGCATTGAATTATATTTTTTTTTCTGAGTATTGTGGCCAAAAAATTGAGAATAAACATTTCGGGTTAGTTTTTCGTCGAAATTGTGTACTAACCATCACGGTTTTTTAGTAAAAACGCATTCCGAGGCCACAGTCTGATTTGCATGATTTTTGTCACCGAGACTCCTTGAAATATCTTTACTCATCTAATCAAATCCCAGCCACATTGGATTTAAGGATTTGCTTTTACATGCATCTGAATTTTATTTCGATTTAATTAGAAATTAATTCAGAATAAAAATATGAAAAACGATATTAAAAGCGTGAAAAGTCTTCCAATCTTTTTGGTGTTGAATTATATATATTTTATGAGTGAATTTGCCAATAATTCATTAAAATTCTTTCATATCATTTTTACCATCATGGTTTTTGACTAAAAACACATTCCGAGCCCCGGCTCAGTTTTGCATGATTTTTTTGCCACCGACACTCCTTCAAATATCTATATTATCTAATCAATTCAAAGGCATATTGAATTTGAGAATTTGTTTTTACGAGTATTTAAATCTTGTTTCGATTTAATTAAAATTAATTCAAAAAATATGAAACAAAAATTTGATTAATCTATTCTCAACAATCTCTAAATATTTAGAAAAATTTAATATTTTTAAAATTAACATTGACATTATATTGCACAATATGTAACTTAAAATATGTTTCAATCAAAACTTCAACCCTACATGTGGAACTCGTGGCAAATTACTAGTATATTAATATATATGGTACATCAATAATAGTGATGCATGAACAAATTACTTTGCAAAGATTTTTCAAATAATACAACCAATAATCATGATTACTTAAATTTTATTTACAAAAAACAATTCCTAATACATCACATCTATTTTTTTTACTACTCATGGAACATGAAATTTAAATGAACTACACAAAAAAAAGCTAACCCTCTCCTATTCCAAATCCCACCCTGTCCATCCCAAGTTTCGAACAAGAACTCTGGGATGAAATTTCAATCTTTAACCACTGAAATGCAAAAACTGGACCTATTCCAAGGCCATGACAGGAATCATCATTAGAAGCCCAATATCGCTAGGTTCCGATTACTGATTATGTTATTGGATTATTGATTATTGGGTCTTTGTCGACAACTTTTTGAAACAATCAATTAGTTATTATTGAAAATGATAATCTATAAGTTACCTACATGACCAAAGAGGTTAAATCAAGAAATAAATATCGTGTTTAAATCAAGAAATAAATGTCTTATTTAAAATTAAGGAAGTCTCATTCGAGATCTTGCGTACGCAACTACACCCGTTAGTATAACTACCTACTAAAATCAGGTGGGTGAAATCGATTCTGGAATAATCAGAGCAAATGTCTTAGATGGATTGGCACAATAGTAATCAGAGCTTTGCTGTGGATTGGATACCGAATGTGGTAGAAAAAAAAAAAGTAGCCTATGTAACAGTGGTAAATCAAAAAGTAGCCTATGTAACAATGGGAAATGAAAGATTGTTCACTTCCTATGGCCTAATTCAGGATTAATTGTGATTATAATATTAGCCTTCTCCTAACTCTTAAACCAAACTCATCAGACCTTTTTGGACAATTTCATTAAATATGGGTCATACTCATGGACTCAGGGTCGGTCTTTACTGGTAAGGAAATTGTACCTCCCAGTTGACTCAACTTTCTACCTCCAACGAAGTGCTAACATGGAAAGGAAATTGTACCTCCCAGTTGACTCCACTTTCTACCTCAAACGAAGTGCTACATGACATCATGACATCGACTTTCTTTTTAGGGGACAAACTGGCTTAAACTGAACCTAAAATTAACATTATAATTCAACTATAAATGGGACTGGTTTCATTAAACAAATTGAGATCCTAGAATTAGCCTCGTGAACTCGTATTCTTTCACTAACAATTACAATCGTACTCGCTCAAGTGCAAAAAAGGATAAAAATAGGCATCGTTCACTCTCATTGGACAATGACCAATGCATTCTATCAGCCATGACAGCCATATCATATTCATCAGACTCTTTATTGGTATTTTGAGTGCTTCATGCCACGGCAACTTTATTTTTACAATAGTGATGCGCAAAAACATTCCTTTACAAGGATTAGCAAACCAGAATTACAACCAAATTCACATTTAACATAAGAATTTCCTAATACATAGCATCCACTAATAAATTACACAATACTAAATAGGAATGCCGCACCACTATTATATCCATAAAATTACCTTGGAAACAACAATCAATTGGCTATAATATCAACAAACAATGCACTCCATGGGCATCTCAAAATACCAATATCATTGTATCTCCATTCATTCACAAACAACAAACACCAAACAATTTGGGGCAAATTATTGGAATGGAGATACGTCCAACAACTCAATCTTCTACGAGAGTGAGTGAGGATTATATCCACTAAAAAGCCCAAGGGAAAACATGTATTCAAGAATCACAAAATTTATCACCAACATACATTAAACCCTAAATAATGAATAAACACGCGAAAACAAGATTCACATACATACATATAAAATCATACTTTAAGCAGATTATCAGCCAAATGCAATGGAATATTCATAAATAAAACATTTTATCGTAAAGACTGGAAATTTAAGAATATGATAAACTTACTTAATTTGCAGCCTGCTGGCCACTTACTGTATCTTCCGCGTCTGTCACAACGATTGTTGTCTATGTCGTCGAAGTCACACTCCCATGTGTGCCTTGTATCAGCCACAAGAACTACCTGGGAAAAAAAAGAAAGGGAAGATTTTATCAGCCACATGAAATGGAATATTCACAAATAAAACATTTTATCGTAAAGAATGGAAACTTAAGAATATGATAAACTTACTTCATTTGCAGCTGATGGGCATTTACTGTATCTTCCACGTCTGTCACTACCATTGTTGTCTATGTTGTCAAAGTACCCTCCATGTCTGCCTTGTATCTTCCACGTCTGTCACTACCATTGTTGTCTATGTTGTCAAAACACAAATATAATATTATTGTAATTCTTTCTTTGGATTATAGTGACAAAGAGTGAAGAAATTATATATTGAAACATGAAGATTGAACGTCGTGAGGAAATTTTTATGACTATATGCATAAACAATGAAACATGAAGCAGATTGAACTTTTAAAATATCTTACCGCAACCATGGATTCATTCATGACAATTGCATTCTGTCCATACATCTATAGGTGGAAAATTTGTTAGAATTCTTAGCATCTGTTCACATGCATCCAGCTGCAAGAAGTAATACAAATGCATATGTAAGACAAGGTACAATAATACAAATTGAAATCAGTAAAATGCATGTTTGCTTAGCTCTAGTTAAGCCAGAAGCAGGAGACAAGTCTGACCTATATCAGTTGCAGATCCTACAAGTTAACCAGTTTCCCAAGTCCAGGATTAACAGGTCCAGAAAACAGGTTGCACTCAATGCTCCTGAACATTGCAGACCATTTCATCAGACTATGCTAACAAAATGAAAACGAAATCTAATTAAACATTCACATTAAAGAAAAAAATGACAAGGAGAAATGGAGAGGACAGACAATGACATAGAGTTGGAGCACACAACAGTAGGTTGGAAGGACACTAAAAGACTTACCACTATGCCCACCAAAGCCAAAAGATCTCTTGCACCTATTTGGCCCATCTCAGATAGAAGAATTGCAGCTAGAACCTGAAGGGACTTTAATCCACCTTTCTTTTGTCTAATTCCCTTGCATTATTATTGTTTTTGACAGTCTCGTCTGAATTTTCTCTATTATCTTGGACATCATTGTAATTGTAATGGCCACAGGAATCAAGACTTTTACTACTAAAGCGTGATTGCACATAAGCAGTGGCACCACCAGCAACCACAATTCCAGAAGCAAGAAGTAGTGCTTTCCTGTGAGGAGGAGGAGGGGGGAAGGGTAAAATACCAGACATTCATCAGGGAAGAAGATGAGAGGAACATAATGCAACTTGAGCATTATAAAATACATCAATACCTCCTTGAGGCCAGAAGACTTCGACCATGCTCAGTTAACTGTAACAGTTGAAGTGAAGGCATTTTTCATTTTGGATCTCCACGCGATAGCAAAGATTAGCAACCAACAAGGAGGCAAGAATCTGGAATGCATTAACAACAACAGTAAAACATAATGCTCCAAGCTTTTGAATTTCCCCACAGCCAAGATGGTAGGAAATTATCAAATTAATAAATAGGAGGGGATCACATACATTTTAAGTATAAATCACAAATCAAATAGCTAATGTCTTATAACAGAATAAGTATATTAGAGGATACACGGAACAAGGAAAATAAATTATAGGTGAAAATCAATTCTACAAAAGAAAATTGAAGTAGATGAAATTTGAGTGACAATTTTTTTCTTATTTACAAAAACATCTCAAACCTGCCCCCAAAGAAAAATATATCTCCAGAAGGATTAAAAATTACTACAAACACTCAACAGATGAGACTGAATAAGCAGGGCAGTTGTTGCACTAAATCCAAACTGTGTTAGATGCCATTTTCCAGGTCTGAACAATGATATTGACAGGCATTAAAAAAAAAAGGAAAGCAATATCTTAAACCTGAATCTGAACCTTATTCAATCAAACCAGTATCTTTTGCAAAACTAAAAGCTTAGGCAAATTACAAAATTGATCATAAACAAACAAAGATTTGGCATATTCAAGCAAACCATGTAGTAACACAAAATTTTAAGAAAAATCAAAAGGAATTCAGAAAGCATATTATTAAAAATAGGGAAGGAACGAAAGGAAATAGATATAGTGAAAAGTCATCTGATCTAAAGATTGCCTTAACATGGAAGTTCACATATATTAAATATATAATATACAGGAAAAGCAAAAGGCAAAGGACCACCACATGGAATTTCAGACAACACTGAAAGATTCATTTTCCCATTATAATACCAATATATTAATCGGCTCAGATGTTTGTAATACCTGAGCAAGGCGTTCCTTCTTCCATCCAGCTTACTCCCCCTGCTTGCCTTGTTCTTAGCACGTTTGGCGTCAAACTGATCAGAAAGTGTCTTCTCGCTCGCCTTCTCAGTTTCGGACTTGTTGACGCTTTCCATTAAGACACGCTACGCTTGTTCTTGAACACATTACCCTTAACCTTCATGAACAACTCATGGTACATGTGTTTGTCAATCTTCTTTGGTTCCATGTACTTAGGAAACAGGCACCTTAACACATGCATTCTCCTCAACCAGAGGATCTTAGTTGGCAACCTTTCCTCCCTGGTAGCCTTCATCTTACCTGAAAATATTTAGATGCCATTGTTATTAACGAACACATCACAAGAAGAAACCAAAAAAAAAAACTAACATCTTGATTTAAAGCTAAATAAAAAGAAATATGAAGCTACTTCAGAGTGTAGACATGGATGAACTCAACAAAAGATTCATTGAAACAAAAATTGGACTAAGACCGAACCAAAGATTTGCACAAATAAATGGTAAAATGTAATCCAGAGCTCTTTAACTTATTCAGAATTGGCATCGATTACTTAGCTGCTGTATTTACTAGCTAAGAGTAAGGAGAAATTTAGATCCCAAATCTATCATTTTTCCCCTATGTTTTCAGAGGAAACGAATTAAGTCCCAAACAATCAAAGATGAACACTAACAACAACAATCTATATTACAAATGATTCGACAGATATAAATTTATATTTAGAAATGAAATGAAAAAGGAGAAGGAGAAAAAAAAATAGAGAGAGAACGAACTTACTGGAGTTGGCAATGGAGATTTCCTTGATTTCATTAGGGTCGAGCCACACTTGAGAATGCTTGAGGCAAGCCACTTCTGGAGTTTCAAAGACACCATCCTCGGTTTCCCTTCTTCTTGTCTCCTTCTCTGGGCGTGTCTCTGTGAAAGGATAGACATAGCTAATGCATCTGAAGAACTGCAGACTAATGATGCAATATCTGCACACATTTGTTATTGTAGTAATCGAACCAATTCCAACTCTGTACATAGCTGCAGATGTAATTAAAGAGTCTTAAAACACAACTGAGATGAGATAAAATATCTAAAAGGTGAAATCAATAAGACACATACCTGCTTAGCTGTAGTACGACCTTGAAGCAGATCCTCCAAGATAACCAAATTCACAAGTTCAGGTGGCAGAGGTTAAGAAACAAGGTTGCTTTCACTCCTGAACACTGCAGATCAGTTTATCAGCGAAAATCAACAAAATAAAAGGCGATTAAAATTTCAACAATCTAAGCTCCACGGCAACATCCAAAAATAAAATAACAAGGATAGCAATCTTGAAGAATACACATCAGCACATGATAAGCATATCGCTATCCTTGGCTATAGGCTCCTAGAATTAAAATCATAAAATTGATAGAAGTAGCGCAACAGCAAATTAAATGTGAAGTCAAATCATCCGTTAACTTCATGTGCCTTTCATCAGGGTCATATACAATTTAAACAGAATAAATTAACCCAATCCTATAAAATATAACTGAAAACATTAACTGCAATTAAGGGGTTTTTTTCATGCAATCAGAGACAAAGGGGTGGGGGTGAAGAAAACAATATTTAGTGAAAGTTTAGAAGTAATCAAGGATTGCTGTGGCAGAGAAAAGCACATTGACTTGAATCTAAAGCTTACGAACATAGAATTTGAAAAAAAAAAAAAAAGGAATAAAAGTAGAGACCAGTAGTTGGCAGGCGACTTGTTCTCTCAACCGCGTAGCCTGTTCTCTCAAATCGGCGGCCCAATAATATGTCATATAGTTCGACTGTTGAAAAAACAAAGCTATCAAGAAAAGAAGATAAAAAGAAATACAAGAAATCAGATCTAGAAGGGAAGTTAAAACTGAAGAAACGAAATCAAGAACAGAAGATGAAAAGATACACAAGAAATGAGATCCAGATGGGAAGTTAAAACTGAAGAAAACGAAATCAACAACAGAAGATGAAAAGAAATACACGAAATCAGATCTAGAAGGAAGAGAGAGAAGGAGATGCTACCTTTTGGAAGCATTCGGGGCGACACCGGAGATTCCATCTTGATGGCGGAGAAGGAAATGGAGAAAGGGAGAGGGCAAGAATGATATCCGGAGAGAGGGAGACGGCGGTCGGGGAGTTTCAAAAGAAGAGTAGGAGAGAAGCTGTACGGCTTGGATACTGTTCAGCAGCTCAACTAATACGGTGCGTTGAGGTGATACCCCTTTCTTTTGCCACGTGTGTTTGTCTTTAGGGTGGCTTCTTTTTTTGGGGGGTTATAATAATGGATAATGGATTACCCAGCCTTTTATTTTAGACTGGACTGCCCCAATTAAGGCCCAATTGACTTCACATGAGGAGATATTATATATATAAGACCTCATACACACCAAAAGGCCCAATTAATGTGGCATGATTGGTGAAGCCGTGGAGGACCATATCTCTGAAAGGGCGAATTGCAAGTTGATACAGTACCAAATATACTGAAATGCAGATTTAATAATAAACTACTAATTAACCAAAGTAACCTGCGCATGGTGGTGGCCGGTGGGTGGAGCACTTCTCTGGCAGACCAAGAGCTTCTTCAGTGATACAGTGCATGATTTACTCTTCCTCGGTTTAACCTGTACTGAAAACAAACCATGTTAATTTAAAACAATGGAAAATTTTACTCAGAAATAGACATGTTTCAATAGACCGCAATCATATGCAAAATTTCCAGTATGTTGCTATCCTATTATGTCCCTTAAATCAAAACAATTCAACTGACAGCCTTAGGATGTTCAGAACTTCAGATTCTTATATATCAATTTGATTTCAATTGATACATGTCCCAATGAAGTATAAGAGGCAACTTAAGAATAAATTCATCAAGAAAAGCATAAAAGTACCCCAAGTTCTTTCCTTCATGATAGAAAAACCTGTGAGTTGTTAGCTTTTGATTTGCCTGATATTTGAAGAATGCATCATGTAGAACCTACAAAACAGAAATCAGAGCATCATTAGCAAAACCGTATGTTGCCAAATGTAATTTGATGTTCAGAAACTAAACAAATAAATGGCTTCAAAATGGTAGCAAAGGGATCACAAATGCCAAGAAAATGAGGCCAATTAAGGTTGTTGAATACAACAGCAGTTCAAGCAACTAAGAATATTTCCAATCTAGACACAGGGCTATAATTATATACGCTTTCCTTTCCTCATCCACATCCTAAGCTCAATTTTCCAAATATTAACTAAATAAAGCCATGTTCTTATTAACTTTATTAATACTAAAATTTTGACAACTCAACTTCAATTAAATCTACCGTATTGCAATTAATTTCCTTAAAAAAAATAGTATCAATCATAAATCCGTGCATCAACACTGAAACTAAGCTAATCAAAGTCGCAAGTTTAGGAAAAAAATGGTGGAAATTTAAGCTGAAAGTTAAAAAACTCAAAAGGACACTACAAGAGTATAAATACGTGACTGCCATAGTATTTTTCCCGACAACTTAACATTTGAAACACAACAATGCACCATGCAAGAGATTAATTAATTAATTAATTAACAACTCACGAAAAATAGAAACCAACAGTTGAAGTTTTTTAACACTGATAGTAAACAAAATTCAAACAGAATTTCTGAAAATGGAAACGGAAAAGAACTTACCTGGCTCACTGAGAAGATGCTGAGTTTCCTGTTAGATCACAATAAAAAATCAAAAATAGAGCAACAAAGATAAACAAAATTCACAAATTTATACGAATTAAAAGAAAAAAAAAGAGTCATGATTTTTTTTTATCAATGTAAGAAGACGATCATAAACAATTCGACTATCAGAGCAAACTCTAGAGACCGAAATAGGTAAAGCAGAGATCAAAAGGGAGAAGGAAAGAAAAATTAAAAAGAAATCAGATTTACCTAGGGTTTATCGGAAAAAACAAATCGGAGGGAAATGGAAAAGGACCAAGAAGAGATCGAAAGAGAACCTTGGTTATTCTTCGCTGGAGATAATTGTTGGCCATTATCTTGAGAAGATTGATTGGAGAAGAAAACGGGCTAGGTTTCTTGAGAATTGAGAGAGGAAGAAGAAAAGAGAGATCAAAAGGATTTTCTTGGGGCTTATCAGGAAACAAACAAATCAGGGAAAATGCGAAATGATGAACAGGAGATCGAAAGGAAACTGTGGAACAAATTCTAGTTTTTTTTTTTTTTCAATTGATGAAGAAAAGGGGGGAAACTGAGAAAGAGCGAGAAAAATGGGGAGGGTCAGGGGTTTTGGAAAATTAAGAGAGAAATGAATCGCGAAACCAAAACCAAAATGAGGCTTTCCGCTTTTGGGTATTTATTATTGGCCCAAAACCTTTTAATTTTTTGTTTTGGCCCAAAACAAAATACTTTCTTAGTTTCTTTCTTTACATTTTAGATTTTTATTTTTGCTCCAAATGATCTAGACTATGGAACGGTGACAGAATTAATTAATCAAGATGAGAGATGTTGGAATGAGGATCTTTTGAATACTTTGTTCTTACCAAATGAAGTAGATGCTATATTAGATATCAATCTTAGTATACAACGTGTGGAGGATAAACTCATATGGGCTGCCTCTAAGATGGGTATGTTCTCAGTCCGATCAACTTACCATGTTGCTCGAATTCACTTGGATCATGAAGTAGTTGACGTTGAGCTTCGCAATACAGTATGGAAGATTCTTTGGATAGCTAAGGTCATTCCTAAGGTAAAATATTTTCTCTGGCGATTAATGCACGGATTTGTTCCTGTTCGAAATATTTCACTCTTAAGGCATATGGCTGTTGAAGATATATGTTGTGTTTGTGGAGAATCGGGAGAAACATTAAAACATGTTTTCTTTGAATGCCATTATGCTAAATTAATTTGGAGGGAGGTAGCGGCTTGGATGGAAGATTTTGTCTCCACAAATGAGGATGCCAACGATTTCTGTTTGAATCTTTGTGTTCTTGCTCAACAAAAGGGCTGTCTTGAGAAGGTATTCATCTGTCTTTGGTTGTTATGGTTCAATCGGAACTCTTGCCTACACGAAGGGAAATGCGTTCTTAGCTCTCAATTGTTGCGGAAAATTGAGGCAACGATGAAGGCTTATAATGATGGAGTACAATGTCTTAATGGTGAAAGATCGGTGACAAGACAACAGGTAACAAAGCAATGGGTGCCACCAAGGCAAGGGCAATTGAAGATGAACTGTGATGCTGCCTTTAATCAAAGCTCGGGATTTGCTCGCTTAGGGGCTGTAATTCGCAATGCAGCTGGGGAAGTTGTTCTTGGAGGTATTAGTTGTGTGGAAGAAGCAAACAATGTGATGCATGTAGAGTGCTTGGCGATAATGTTTGGACTTGAGGTTGCATGGGAATATTGCTATACATCTCTGAGAGTTGAGCCGGATAGCAAACAAGCCATCGAAGAGATTCTGAAGGGCAACAATTCGTTATGGATGGGTGCTGATTTGATCCATGATATTTTGTTCCTTTCTAACCAGTTTGATTTTATCTCTTTCGATTTTGTTAGAAGAGAAGCTAATATTCTTGCTCATAATATTGCTCATTCGGAATGTGGTATAGGGGACCAAAGGGTATGATTAGCTTATCTACCTGCATATATTTATAATCCTACTTCTACGTAATATGAATAAATGTTTCGATTTTTCTCAAAAAAAAAAAGGCTCGACAAGCCCTTGAATCAAGTATTAAACTATTGGAGTTCGGCTCGCTCGACTACTCAAGTAGCTCAAATTCGAACTAAAATTCGAGTGGAATTTGAATTTTCCTCAGATTAAACCCGAGTAGTTCGTGAATATTATAGTATCGCTTACACTGAGTGGGCTAGGGGAGGTCAATACTCAAATTTTTAGCAAGTAAACGTTGGAATTGGGCTGAGGCGGCCCAAATATCCTTTTCTGCTTAAATAACAATGAAGTGAAAAAACGACAAAGAAAAAGAGTTCTCTAATATATATATCACCCATCAACGGTGAAGAATCCAACACGTGGCACACAAATCTATCCTCAAAACCCATTTTACATGATGCTATTCTGAGACAGCATTCTTGAAAGTTGAAGATAAGCCAAAACCCCTAGCCCATCCCAGGATGGCATATCCGTAAATCTAATCAGAGCTTAGCCCCACAAATGGAAACCTCACTCTCTCACTATCTACCAAAAAAAAAACCTACTAAAAATACTATAAACTTTGAAATTTTTTATTTTAAAAAAATATCCCCAAATTTTATAATCTAGAGGAGACCAAACTTCCTACAACAAAGAAAAGCAATAAATTGAAGCACATTTTCAGATTAGGTTTCACTCTCTCTTTCCTTTCTCTCTCCGCTCTCTACTCTTGCGGCTAGGGTTTTTCTCTCTCAACACTCCTCCTTTCTCTTTTAACTTTCCTTTATATTCTTTTCTTTTCTTTTCTTACTTCACTTTCTTACAGATCTATTTATTCCAAGATTCATTTAATTATTACACCTCAATAAAAATCTCCATGGAAGTTTTGTTAGAGTAGTGGTTTTCTGGTCGCCTTTTTTGGTGAGTTATAAAAGGACCTGCCTTTGGGTAACAAGGGGTTTGGTAAGGGTTAGTTTGGGTATTCTTTGATTGAAGAAATGGCCACCATGAACCCTTTTGATTTGTTGGGTGATGATGATACTGGAGAAATATCAGTACTCATTGCTGCTCAGCAGAAGGCTGTCGCCGCCGCAACCACCACCGCCGCCGCCGCACCAGCTAAGAAGGGAACGGCTCAGTCTCAGGCTGCAACTCAGGCTAAATCTGCTAAGCTTCCTTCCAAGCCTCTCCCTCCTGCTCAGGCTGGTGAGCTGCTTTCCCTCATAAAAGTTGTCATTTTCGAGATATTTGTATTGTTCATTGCTTGAATGCTGTTTGCTTTCATTGGAAGATAGTATTCTTATTAAAATATTGAATCTTATTTGTCTGTTAGGCTTGATTTTAATTTATTGTGTCAATATTAAAATATCTTTTTGAGGTGTCTAGGCTCTAGCTGCGGGGTTTTAAGTGGGTTTATGTTTCATTTCTGTCACAGAGAGTGTAGGAGACTTATAGATATATTGTTTCTGTATTTGTTAATTCGCGCAAGAAACAGAACACGTCTAACAAATGTTGATTTTAGAACATTGACGCATGTGCCTTGTCAGTGCACGTGCTAGAGTTTTTTTTGTCAGTTGTGTAGTTGGCATGTGCAAGGAGATATAGTTGGAATGTAACAATCGAGAGGATGCTATTTAGTCAAGTAACTCTGCAGAGTGAAGGGAGTAAAAGATTCAGAAAGTTTATTGGTTTTCTATATGTAGCTTTTATCATCTAACCAAGGATTCTGCTAGTGGCTTTTATATCAACTTGATATATCTCTCTGTTTTTTTTACATGCATTTATATTCAGTAATCAGTATGTATTATGTCTGGATGAAGAGTTCTGATTTTGTCGTGTTAATTGGGCAAATGCGTCCATAGTGATTAGGATGGATATCTTGTATCCGAAAATCAGCAGTTTGCTTCTTGATCTCTGCATCAAATGATGCTATTAGTTTTTATGGGCTAATTACTGACATGTGAACTTCAATTTTCAAGTGAGAGAGGCTAAGAATGAAGGTGCTCGTGGTGGAGGCCGTGGTGGACGTGGATATGGGCGTGGACGTGGTGGTAGTGGTGGATACAGACGTGATTCTGCCAATGATGAGAACTCATTCAGTAACAGTGCCGTACCTGCTGGTCAAGGTGCTGCTGAAGATGGAGAGGGTGGAAAGCCCTCTGAAAGACGTGGCTATGGTGGCGGTCCTCGTCCTTACCGCGGTGGTCGTCGTGGTGGTTTTAGTAATGGGGAAGATGCAGAAGGAGAGCGACCTCGCAGGATGTTTGAACGCCGTAGTGGCACTGGACGCGGGTAATTGTTGCGAGTTTGGTTTAATACAATATATGCATTTCATTATTTTGTCCAAGTTTGAAACTGATTTTCTTTTTGTTTACTATTCTTGTCTGCAGTAATGAGCTCAAACGCGAAGGCTCAGGCCGTGGGAATTGGGGAACTCCAACTGATGAACTTGCTCAGTGAGTTAACTTAGTGGTTAACTTTCATTGCTATTATATAATTAAATAAATTCACCACTTATATTTTTACTTTTTTTGCCATTCAGGGTTACTGAAGAAGGTGTCAACGAAAGTGAGAAGAATTTAGGTGATGAAAAGCCTGCAGGAGAAGAGGATGGGGCAGATGCTAACAAGGAGAACCCCAATGAATCTGAGGAAAAAGAACCTGAGGATAAGGTAGATTCAACTGACAATTCATCACTTTAGATGGTTATTAACATCTGTAAATGTAAGCTATTAACTTTATACTGCACAATGTTTGATATTGTTTTTTAATAGGAGATGACTCTTGAGGAGTATGAGAAGGTGCTGGAAGAGAAGAGGAAAGCTCTTCAGGCACTCAAGACTGAGACTGAGGAAAGAAAGGTAGATACAAAGGAGTTCGAGTCGATGCAGCAACTTTCAAATAAGAAGAGTAATGATGAGATCTTCATCAAATTGGTAAGATCTGGTGCTTCAGTTTTTGCAAAGTCTTATTTTTGATTATTCATGGTATTTGGCATATATGTAATAATATTTGTTCCCCCAATCTTCTCTAGGGCTCTGATAAGGATAAGAAAAAAGAGGCAGCCGACAAGGAAGAGAGAGCAAAGAAGGTTCACCATTGATATAATCTCTGCTGTGACTTGACAATTTTTAGATAATGCTTGCAAATTTTCTCCATTTTTTTTGTCTTTAGCAATTCTAATTCATCATGCTGTAGTGTGTTTCCGGCATGTACTGATTCTTGGTCTTATGGTGGTGGTAGTCTCTCAGCATTAATGAATTTCTGAAGCCTGCTGAAGGGGAGAGGTACTACAACCCAGGTGGACGTGGTCGTGGCCGCGGGCGTGGCTCAAGAGGTTTTGGCGGAGGCAATGCTGCAAGTAATGTGCCAGCACCTTCCATTGAAGACCCTGGGCAGTTCCCTACTTTGGGGGGCAAGTGAGATTTCTCTTGAACCCCACTTACAATCTTGTTGGCTTTCCTGGATTTTTGGGTTCTTTAAATTTTGGGCAGGAAATGAACTCAAATAATCTGGTTTCCTGTTGCCAAAGGATCTCTGAATTTTATGTTTTAAAATGTATATTTCAGTTTTCTTGTAGTGCCTCCCTCCTGGTATGCATATGCTCTGCTGTGATTTTACTGTCTCAAAATATTTTGGAGCCATGTGAAACAATCTATTTATGACTAGAAACTATTGTTGCTCAGTTTTGTTTTGGAATAGATGGAACTATTTTGCTACTTATTTTACCCAAAATGGTGACCATGATAGTTGTCTTTGCAGTTTGCACCCCTGTTGTAACTTTTTTTATCAAGAATGAATAGCAATTTAAGGAAAGCAGTTCCAGTGAACTTATGATTTACTGTCTTTCAAATTGATTCTCAACTTGCTTCCATTTGAAATCCTTGGTTCTGCCATGGTTTAGTTTCACCCAATGAGTTGGTTAACCTAGAATCATTTCCTGGTAGAATTTCACAGGAATTGATTTTGATATCGAAAGAGGATTGTCTTGAAGGAGATTGGTTTGTTGATAATATGGCAATCTTTTCCTTTCCTTTTCTTTTCCTCAATTATGTACATTTATTTCGACGATATCAATTGAATATGTGAATCAAAAATGTACCTCGTTAAGGTCCGTAGAATAATGATGGAAAAAATTGGATGCTTCGACGGCAAATGCCAGTTGGACTTTGGCGGAACCGTAGAATCTAGTCCACCGACACAACACTCGTGTAGAAGTACAACTCAGTGCGTCTTTCTAATCCTTTGAAGGAATAATTCATTCATGCTTTTAGACATAGGGATATTTACGTAAATAATCATCCACGGACTGGATTGGAAGTCCGACAATATCTTCTAACTTGAACTAACTCAAGTTTCTTCCTTCTTCCGTGACGTGAGTGATTCTTAAGTGCAAAGTACAAACAAGCTCTGAGGAATAATTTGAATGTCGAACGAGGCGACAGCGTCACGACAAAATGCATAACCAGAGCAGTAAAAGAGACTCTGGTACCAAATTGGGATTTGGGCTTAGGGCTTCGGGGATTGTGGAGCACAACGCAAGGAAACATACGTACAAATATGCATCGTGGGCAACCTATGACTTTTGGGCCCAACCCAAGTTTCTACTTCACTAAAGGAAGCTTATGGTAGTTTTAGGATTTTAGCTAAGAAAATTAACGGCAACGCCTGGGGAAATTTGCCTCCATATATTATGATAATGCTATGAATTAAGAAACAATTTAAAAATTAATCCCTCGTCAAATTATAACCAGAAAAACCAATGAATCAGACATTGAACCCATTCATCACATAGGAATACCAATGACGGGCTTTCTAATTCCAAATGTACTTAAGAAAACATAGTAAAATACACAATTAAGAAATACGTGACAAGAGGAAGAACACTATTATTTAACTGACAATCAGACGCTGTATAACCCTTCACATTTAATAAGTGTATTGAAACGAATGAGATCCTCTAATGAGGTTGGTCTAGAGAAAATAAGTTTTCAACTGAGAGTTAAGAAACATGTAATCTTACACGCCATAAGAGGCAGCATACTGCAGGATAAGCAGAGTTTCCTAAGAGACCACTGACTTCTAGGAAGAGCAGCAGCCACTCTTTTGTGCAACAGGTTGTCCTCGGATCTGTACTGTTGGAGGCTTTGCATTGTTCATGGCAGGTTGGCTCGCCATTCTGCATTCAGATGAAACTTAAAGTAGTGAGGAAAACAAGCAAATGTGCTGAACAATCAATGAGAACCAATAGTGTACGCATTCATGGGTTAAACCCAAACAGCCAAGACATGCCATTCAACTGTACATACTTCAAATTAGCACCCCGACATTTTTAGGAAAATTTATCTTAGTGTGTGATGCTAAGATAAACTAACAAGGAAAACGAATATGGATACCTATCCTTGATGGAAGCAGCCATGGCCATGAAAGCCTGTTCCACGTTTGTGGAATCTTTTGCACTTGTTTCCATAAAAGGTATGCCAACTTCATCCGCAAATGCCTGGAAGAAGAAAAGCAGAAAGATGGAGTAAGAAATAAAGCAGTGAATGCATATATAATGTCAACAATCACAATCTGATGACCACAGAGCTCTTTACATCATCAAAATCTACTATAAAGGATTTCCTCAAAAAGAGAAAATACCTTAGCAGTCTCATATGACACAACTTTATTTGCTGTAAGATCACACTTGTTTCCAACCAGCAGTTTGTTAACATTGTCGCTTGCGTAGCGATCAATTTCATTCAGCCACTGCTTGACATTATTGAAGCTTTCTTGGTCTGTCACATCGTAAACAATCTAATAGAGGAACCACCAGCGAAAAACAATAAGAAGATTATGAAAAGTATTAACAAGGAATGGAAACCAGAAAAAGGAACTGGAGAAAACATAAGGAAAAGATCACCCACTATTATGCCATGAGCCCCACGGTAATAGCTGCTAGTGATTGTCCTAAATCGTTCTTGTCCAGCAGTGTCCCACTGTACATTGAACGAAGAGCAAACTAACTAATTAGTCTTCAAGAAACCATCAAGAAGATAAAATGCCAAGAATACAAATGTAAGGTTGGTAAGGAACCTAGTATAACTGAATAAATAACATGATAATATACAAAAGAAAACAGTAGTGGCCTAAGGTGAGCAGACAGCCAAATTCTCCCAATATAAACTTGGACGAACCTATGACAGAAAATTTTGAAAGGAATGGATTCAATAACAAAAAAAAAGGTAGCAGAGCAAGCAAACACGTACAATTTGAAGTTTAATGGTCTTCCCATCTTGCTCCACAGTACGAATTTTCTACGAAAAAGAAAACAGAGAAGGGGAGAGAAGAATTAGAATAAGGAATATAAATTTTGGCATTTGAAAATCAACTAAGCATTATGGACAGTTTACTTACAAAATCAACCCCAATGGTGCTTATGTAACTTTCAATGTATGAATCATCCTGCATTAAAGAAGTTACATAGTGATCAATATTAAGATTTAGACATACACAACATTCTAATAGTATCAAGAGTTTGATAGCCCAATAGACACCTAATGGCTGCAATGGAACCTTTTTATCAATGATTATTAGTACTTGCAATGGCTGCATACCCATAATAACATGAATAAAAACATTCAAGGTAACCACAAATACTTTCAAAATCACAGTTAATGGCTGAAAAAGTAAGTAGATCTCTATATAGTTTCAAATTCCAATGTCAAAAGAAACTCGGAAACTTACAGCAAACCTCAAAAGAAGGCAAGATTTTCCAACACCAGAATCTCCAATAAGCAGAAGCTTGAACAGATAGTCACTGAAAAAGAGTGCAATTAGATTCTACTTTTCAAAGATTATTTCAATAATAAATCCTGTACATAAATTTCTAATCAAATTCCATGATTAAAACATTCGATAAAGTAAAATCCCGGATGTAAATAAGGCATAAATGAAAAGCAAAAACAGAAGAAATGAAACGCCTAAATTTCATCAACAGATCCGGAAAAAAAATCTCACGATTCTAGGGTTAGTAACAACCACGATTCTTAGTACACATAAAATTCAAGTAATTCCAACGATATTGAACCCGAAAAATTATAAAGACACCAGATTAGAATATAAAGTATAAATCAATATATAAATAGAGGCTTAATCTAAGGAGCATAGAGTGAAATTTAATGGAGAGAGAGAGAGAGAGACTTACTATTCGGGATTCATGGTAACGTGAAGAAAGACAAGGGGATCGAAGGAGAGGGCCGCCGGAATCCAAAAGAAAGTTCCGGCGATATATCACCGAGATCTCGAACCGATTTCGCCTAAAAAGTCAGCGGAGAAAAGATGAAAGAGACCGGGAGAGGAAAACAATAAAGAAAAAACCAGAGGTTGAAAGGACACGCAAGGAAGGGGAGTCCGAATCGCAGAGATAATAATACACCGATCTTTTTTGTTTAAAACTTTAAAATGACTTCTCGGGATTTACGTTTTCCCCTAAAACAAACGACTCTCATCAGCCTTGGGTCAACTAAAATGGGCCTATTTAGATTTTTTATTTTTTCTACTTGGAACCAGGCCCATTACATTACTTTTGGGCTTATACATATTTTTAAAACGTATGATTGAGACGGAAAGCAAAAACGTCGACGTATTTGAAATTCTGCTTGCGGCTTGGCTGGCTGCTAATTGGATCAAAACGACGTAGTTGACGAAGTACGGCTCAAGCGTCAAAGTCTTGTAGAAAAAGATCGAAATGACATGACATGAGTCGTCATGGCCTTTGGCTTATTTCATTATTTGCAGCAAAAAGCAAACGAGGAATCAGGAATCATGTGCATTATTGTTTGTATATACTTAGTGGAAACGTCATGAAGGAAGAATTTTCCACAATTAATCAAAAGTTTCTGCTGTACGATCCGACGTCAAGCTATAGCTTATAGCCGAAATCTATAAACCATGTGCCTTTCATTAATACAAAGCTAAAAGGCAAAAGCTATGGTTTTATCTGCTGCAGTCCATTGCTCTTGTAAGCCACAATCTGCCATGTGATGGATGGATCAAATTAAACATATATATCTGTATTTATTCACCACTTGATCTCTCTGTTTCATGGCTTTGATCACACATTCAGTCAAGTTCCCATTCAGCATTGAAATCTATATTACAACAACATTAATATCTTTTGTCTTTATAAATGTTAGCTGTATTTTAAAGCTGTCCAATATAAGGTTGAGCATGCATGTGCATGTTGAATTCTTGGGTCTTAACATCGAAGACAGCAATAACTTAACCACTAAGATACTAAGAAGCTGCTGCCTTTTGTTTTTATTCCTTACGTATACTATAATTAAAAACGAAAAGTTGATTTGCAACCTTTAGCAACCAATTCATTGTTTTTGGTCCACCAAAAAAAAAACATATAAATATCTTGTTTGCAATATAAATAAGCATGCCCATGCAACAGTTGCAGAGTAAATCAGAGCCAAGTAGGCTTCATATATATGCACCTATATATATACAGCAGAGAGATAGCTGTGGTTTAAAGGATTGTTTGAAGAATCATATAATTTGGACTTCGCATTACATTGCGGTTTCATATCATGGGTATTTTTCTGGTTGAATAGAGGCCAGTAGCCAGATATGGATCCTAGCTCTAAGGTTCATGTGGATATTCTTTTCTGTATTTGTATATGTCATGTGCTGCAACTTTGCATATTGGTGATCTCTTGCATAGTTCAAGTGTTCAACTAAATAATGTACCCAGGTAAGTTCTTGAATCATTTCAAACCACAAATTTTTGAGATCTTTATAAATGATCGGTCAAGGGTCCATATTATACAAAGAGAATAATGAGGGTAAATTTTCTACTACTTCCATTCCACTGATGATCTCGCTGTTTCATGAAGCCCTGGCTATTGCAGTGATTTTTCTATTTATTTGCTTGAATATAGTTGGATCAATATTGCAATTGATCACATTGATCCAATAACTTCTTATTCCAATTCAAAACTTTCAAACAAGATAGTTTTCTTCTTCCCTTATAAAGTCCAAAACCAGTATACTCTTTTTTTTTTTTTAGGTCGGAAGTCTGGACTCTTTGAAACATCCAAATTTGTGCTCTGTTTTGGAGACATTATTCATAACATTTGGTATATATATATATATATATATATATTGGATTTTTTTTTTTGGCCAGGTATATATTATATGGAGTTGATCATAGTTTATTTTCAACATGATATTCCATTATTCAATGACTATTTTTGGTACATAATCAAATTGTTGGAAATGCTTTAATTAGTTCAACTTTCTCTAGTATATTCTCAAAAAAAAAAAAAATCTCTAGTATTTTTTTTCTAGACCTCAAAAGTAAGTTTTTTAATTTGTTTTGATCAAATCAAATGACTGAATGCGGAATATTCTGAATTAATTAGACTTGTCTGATATAGAAATTTATTATTTTCGCATGTACCAACTACCAAGTGTCTGCTTTGGAAGCTTGAGAAACACGCTCAAAGTAGGAAACAATTGTAATTAAGAATAAGAAAGGATTATTTACATATATATTGCATTTTTCAGGGGAAGCACTTTAATGAGTTATTGTAAGACTTTGTAAATTTAGAGAATTAATTAGAGTTTATTAGGCTTTTTACTTCTCTCATGAATCAAAATTTTAGTTAATGATCATTTTTTAACCATATTCATAGCAGCTGGTGAAGTATATATATTGCAGATGCCAGATAAATAGGTAATGTACATTCTGAAATAGAAATAGAAAATAGAAAATAATATAAAAGCATAAAAAAAAAAACCAAGCAAAGCCTTTTTTTAAGGTAAGCATTTATCTCTTATTTTTTAGTATTTTTCTTTTGAAGAAAGATTTTGTTGTTGGTGGATTTTGAATAAAGAATTTATCTCTTTTAGTTCTAGTTTTTTGCTACTGTCTCTTTTA
The DNA here is from genome assembly GCA_001974825.2 of Corchorus olitorius. Lineage (NCBI taxonomy): Eukaryota > Viridiplantae > Streptophyta > Magnoliopsida > Malvales > Malvaceae > Corchorus > Corchorus olitorius. The sequence goes on along the minus strand of AWUE01014913.1, from coordinate 20,770 downwards.
GTTTTATTGTAATAATGTAATTCATTAGCACATACTAGTATAGCCTAGTATAGCTTTGGTACTAGTATGAAATTTTACAAATGATAGTGTATTTGACATTTGCATTTTATTTTAAATTTTTAAAGGCTTTTAGTATGTTTATAGGTTTAAGATTAAATCGGTGTATATATTTACTGCTGTCCTCTAAATTAAAATCGTAATAAATGTCTCATGAACTTTCCAAATGCAGAACAATTTGTCGTCTCCATTAAGGGGTAAATTATCTTGAATTTGTGAATTTTATGAGCTAATTATCTTGAATTTGGAAATTCATATAGTAAATTGTCACAATTTAAAGTTTAGAGCACAAAATGTCCTTACCAAATAATTCGGGAATAAAAAAATAATAATAACCCATTTAGCAATGCATGATAGTAGCAGTTTAATCTAATAAAAGTAAAAGAAATTCAATTTCCAACGAAAAGAAATACAAGGTGGTGTGTTTTGGCTAAAGAAATTATTACGCAATGTGTTTTAAGTAACAATTTCTTATTTCGACTGTGTTTGCAGCTAATTAAGACAGGTGGGCGAAACAGAATGGCTAATATTTGAAAGAAGTTATAAGTCAAAACTTATAATGGTGCTAAGCATAATTACTGATAATAATATGACCTCATAATAAAATAGCCCCTGTTTTTTCCCATTAAGAAAAAAAAAAAAAGCCCCGTTTTCCTTCGATTGGATTACGTGGGTCTCCCCCGTTTTGCTAAGTTAGACAGACTTGGAAAGTTGGATCAAGCACATAAAATTTGACACCTGGCGCTTTTACATGTAAGCAAAACAATGCTCGCCCACCAAATCCAAATCAGCCAGCCTGGACGTTTTGAAATTCTAGTGTGTAAACACTCGTATCGAAATCATGGCCCCAAGAAAACATAATTAACAAGTGTCATAATCTCAAAAAGATGATTTTTAATCGAAAAGCGCTGAGCGATCAAATCGTAAACCTTTCCATGGAAAAAAGTATAACCTTTGATGATGTATCGTCTGTTAAATTCCAGTAAAAAGTAGCCGTTGGATGCAAAACGGCAACACTCGGAAGGAGAATGGCTGTAAACGGAGAAAACAGAGAGCTTCGCAAGAATCACAGAAAAAATGGGAGAGATTTTTGATCCGTTTGAAAAACGAGTAAGTAGTCTAAATCTTACCTTCAAAAACGTTATCAGGGAAATGATCAGATTAGGTTTGATTAATAACTTGGATAATATGTGTAATTTGTGATAAAGGTTCAATTAATCTGTGTAATTGAGGTTTTTTTCCCCAATTGTCAGCAAAATTGTCTCCCAATTTGTTGTTCAAATAATATCAATGATCATGTTTTCATTTAAATAAGGAAATTATATGAATAATAAAGGAGAGGAAAATCAGATAATTTCAAAGACAGAGGAACTATGTTTAATTGTTTCAGCAAGTTAAAACAGGGAAAATATGTCAGTATATACTGTATAAATTTGATTACTATATATAAATTAAAAATTGAAATTGGTATTAAAGTATATTTATATTTGCAAAGCTGTGTTAAGAAGCCTTAAAGTTGCAAATTGTAATCTAGTTAATGTAAAGGCTGTTAATTTACTCTTATTCTGGATAGAAATTGCTCCGAGTAATGTTGGCTCATCTTTGGCGGCTGAATCGAATATAAATTCAAACTCCAAGACACTTTTATTTATTAAAACGATGATCAGAGCTACTCATGTTGAGAGGGGTAGGGCACATAACACACTGCTAGTATATTAATATATTATATGATATTCTCTGTTCAGAAAATATCCCTATATGGTAGATTTGAGCAGGCTAGAAGCATTTATAGCATGTATTACTGCAATGTCTGCATTCCTTTCATGCAGTCTTCTTAATTGAATCGATGAACCTTCTGTCTGCAATGTTGTTGTTTGAGATAAAGTCAAGAAAATCTCTGAAACTGAATTCATTGTAGGAGACAGGATGTTGTTCATCCACAAGCTCTGGTGCTGGTTGGATTTTCTTGTTTAAAGGTAGACTGTGAAGACTTGCTATGGAAAGCCGCTTGTTCTCTGCACTGAGAGTCACTTGATGAACAACACTCTTGTATAGTCCATTGCTCATCACCTCTATTTGATCTCCCAATTGGACTATTAATGCACCTTCAACAAAGGGAACAGAGTGCCAATTCCTGTTATTGTCCATGATTTGTAGCCCTGGGCCGCTCTGAAGCAGGATTGTTACGGTGCCATAATCTGAGTGCGGTGGCATACCTAATGTCAGGTCTGGTTCAGGACATGCTGGGTAGCAATTGATGGCCATGAGTTGACAACCTTCTTCAACTTCCTCATGTAAGTGGCCAATGTTTAGCCCTAAAGTTTCTAGCATGACCTCGGTTAGTTGTTTTTGAAGCACTTGGACTGCCTGTGCATACTTTCCCATTTTGTCCCTGAGAAAGAAAAATAACGAGAATTAGTTCGAAGTTCATGCAACAATAATTTGAGCATGACTGGAAAATGGCTTAAAAAAATGGAAATCATGTGTTGTTCCTCACATGAAGGGAAACTATAATTTGTCTTATTTATTTCCTCTTTTGTTCTTTCTTCCTTCTGGAAGCTGATGGGAATGCATGCATTATAAAATACAATGCTAATTTTAGCAGCATTTGCAACTTTTTCCATGAAGTAGCAATCAACACTGCTCTTTTCTTGTTTGTTGCCAATTTTGCCCGTGGGATAGAAGGTAACTGCTTATATTATATAATGTAGGAGCTCTGAAATAATGGTAGCTTACTTATAGCTTGGAGGATTTGAAGGCCATAGATGGATCCAATTCGAAATAGGATGTGCATAATGCTTGATGAAGTCTCTCCAAAAGTGAACTTTATCGTTTGCATGATTCAAACTGGTACCATATCTTACAGGGGCATTCACATTAGCTGACAGCAGTAGCATTTTCTCCTCAAGGGACAAGTTGAAAAACTCTGTTGCAGCATCTAGGGCATCATTCATGACGGCAAGAGGGATGCCATGGTTTACAACCTGAGAACACATCAGTGTTTTATGTAAATGAAATTTTTAATCATGCATGCTGGCATTCCTGCTACTATAAGTCATTTAATCAAAATAGTGTGCAGGCTATTTTCTGCTGAATCGGAATACAGGATATTATGGAAAACAGAGAAGCATCACTCTGGATTACAATAATGTAGACTTGCAAACCATGAACAATACCTGAAAGAACCCAAGCTCCTTACATGCGCTTTGTATATTATCGAGTGTTTGAGACCTTTGAGAAGCATTGTGCAAGGAGGAAAGGTCTACAATGGGAAGGGTGGTGGTGAGGTCAAGAGTAGGGTTCGGGCGTTGTGATGGAGGAAGAACGTAGCGTTGAGGCACATGAGGTACCCCCATCTTGGTAAGTGTCATTGCACTTGTAAATGAGTTATTACGGCAGTCTCCCTGTCCTTCCATACTTGAGTTCTTAATTTGCTAGTAGTATATGGTGAATGAGCAGATAGAGCCTGCATCTTCCTATTTATATGCGCTATATTTAAGATGAAATTTCCTAATAAAGACTATGTGTGTAGTATCTCACTAATTTTTGTACAGTTGCAATGTATTTGCAGAGATAACGATGGATAAAAAGTATGAAGTATAGCCTTTTGTTCATAAATGTTCAGGTGAGCTGAAGATAAACAACTAGCAAGAGAAAAGCCACAAGCATACTTTAAGCTTGGGAGGTGTCCAAAATCCAGGTGAAGGTGGGACCTTCTGATGCTGAACCTGAATGGGTACCAGGAACAACGTTAGTATTCATTGGGAGATATCTACACATCATTTTTGGAGCCCTGATTTGTGAACTTGATATTTTATCAGTATAATATATAGTATTACCTTATTTTCAACGTCAGACGTGAGGACACCCATGGAGGTTCGAGAAAAAGAACCCACTTGATTAAATACTATAGTATATATATATATATATATTTAATTTAATATCCCTGATGTGTAGTGATGAAACTGAACATTGAATTTGAATGCAGGTTTGATTCTGGACAGGTCAAAATTACTACAATTAACCGCAGAAAGCTGAAGAAGACAAAGTCGGTGGTCTTAGAATGTAAAAATTTGCTTGTAAAACAAAATAGAGATATCTCTTATTCAAGTCTGTAATCGCTAACTTCCACCGTGAATTGACTTTCACTCACTTTCTACGATGTTTTTTTATACGAATTACTCATGTTATTTAACATTTAAATAAGCAACAACAACGTTAAAGAGTTACTAAGCAACAACGTTAAAAGTTGTACAATACTCATTGATCAGTCTATGGTTACGTGGTTATTATTATATTATAATAATATATATATATTGAAGAACTCGCAAATCCACGGTTGGGATCGAAGAAGATCTTTCTGTTCTTGTTGGGCTAAACCCGCTGGGGGCTGGCCTACCCTAACTTGGATGGGAAGCAAACAGACAGCATAAAGAATGGGTAGAACCGTAAATACCCCAATTTAATAGAGGTTTGGTAGGAGCTGGGTCAAGGCCCAAATTTTTTTATGGTCCAAATTGCCCTTTCTATCTTCGGGCTTATAAATTATTATTTGCTGTTTGGGGGCAGACCGTGGATATGTTAATGAACCAACTAATTACCAATATAGGCCACAGCCCAAGTTTTAAGATTTATTAAATTTAATTTGTTTAATTAAATAAGCTTCGAGAAGAACAAATCATTAGAGTTTGGAATTCAAGCTTAGTATTTTTAATCCAAATTGAACTCTAATCACTTGATTAAGAAGAAAGTATCAAAATAATTTATAAAATTCAAGCTTGTGCTTGTAAGAAGAAAGTGTCTAAGGAATTTAAATAATTCAAGCTTCCCCTTTCCTCAAAAAAAATAAATAAACAAGTAATTCAAGCTTCCCCCAAATTTCCATGTCTACAGCTCAAACTCAAAATTCTGATTCATCACGCAAAAGGGTTGAATAATTAGGCATTGAAAGAGGATAAAATCTTTTGACTTGGCATTATCACTAAACATATTGATTTCTATCAAAGTTGGCCACAACGTTGACCCTTTTTATCTTCAACAGGACACAAGGTCGAATTGGGGAAGCTTCTGTTAACTCTTGAGCCGTCGCCTTTTTCTAATATGATTTTATTTGCCGTCCCACCCAAATTGTTCGATCGTAGACGGTAAAATCCACAGCAGATCGATTCTTCTTGTGATGAATAAAGCAAAGGCATGTTTTACCAACCCCCAAACCAACTCCTCAACAATTCATTTTTCAAACTACGTGACGATCATCATATTCTAATATACATTATAAAGTTTATTTATAACCTAATACTCCAAACTTTTTTTTATATATTAATTTGAAATAATGGAGAAATGGTGGGTTCATTCTAACTAATCTTCGCTATCTAGAGTTGATACTTGATACATTAAAAAGAGATAATGATGATTAAATAATTGTTTAAAATGAAGGACATGGGTTAATCATTATATTTGTTTGGAGTTTGAATATTCTCTTCATCTTTGAATTTCCATTTTACAGGTAGTTCCTGTTTGAATTGATTGGCCTGTGTGCATGGGGTTAGGTATGATGAGCCTGTCTTAATTAGAGACAAATATATATATAGCCAAAGATTCTAAACTTAAATTGTCTTGGCTGAAACATTTATCCTTAGCAAACAATAATAAGGTTTAACACATTTGGTGATTTGGCTAAAAAAAAAAACACGCATTTTTTTTATCCCTCCAGTATTCAGGGCTTTGCCCTGATTAATTCGGATCCGACTCACGTCGCATTTGATGAGTAAATTTTGTTTTACGTACTTTGACCCCATTAATTTACTAAAGTGAGAGGGAGAGGGTAGGAACCAAACCTACTCTTGATTGAAGTGATCAGAAATTAAAGAAAAAGTAAGCCTATTTATATATTTTCAAATTGATTTGGTGAAGACGACGAGATATATATAGAAGAATATATATATTCATTTAGCTTGCAATTAACTATTGTGGTTTTAGTAGGAATAATAATTAGACAATGCTTGACTTTTGCTTCTATAAATTATTGTGTCCAACTCTATATAACACAATATAACGTGCTAAGAAATCCCTCACCGTCCTTCATTAATTATTCTCCTTAGCTAATTAAGCGATAAAAGGACATATGGCTGCAGTGGCTGCTTTCCTCATTCTTCTGCTGGCAACTCCGGCAGCTTATGCGGTGGAATACACGGTTGGTGACAGCTCCGGCTGGACCAACGGCGAAGATTACTCGACTTGGGTTCAAGGGAAGACATTCACTGTAGGCGATACTCTTTGTAAGTTACTAGTAATTATTATTACCAAACTTACATACATGTACTTTTCAGTTTTGAAACAGAGTATGAAAGTTTCATTATTAATGGACTAATTAACCCTTATCTTAATTTGGGTTGTTAACAGTATTTACCTACGGTGGCACTCACAGTGTGGATGAAGTAAGCAAAAGTGACTATGATAACTGCAACACCGGAAATTCAATAAAATCCTACAACGATGGCAACACCAAAATCACTCTGTCGAATTCAGGGCCCATGTATTTCATATGCCCCACCTTGGGACATTGTGGTCAAGGAATGAAGCTAGCCATCAACGTTGTAGCTTCCAGTGACAACTCACCTACCACCCCATCTCCGCCGTCTGGTTCAACCACTCCTTCAGGAACTCCCCCAACTGGCTCATCCGGATCACCGTCGCCGCCGTCTGGAGGCAATGGAGCAGCAAGTATCGCTAATAATGGGTTGATGCTGGGATTTTCGCTCGTGTTGGGGGCCATTCTTGCAATCATCAGCTAGGGGAAGAGGCAGTGCTATGTATTGTTAATTATTACTCTTTTCATTATTGTTCCATTAATTATCAGTGTGAAATTTCTTTTTCCTTTCTGAACCCAGAGCTGTAGATTTCTGTTTTACATACTATTTCCTAAATAAAATACATTTGTTTATCATAATAATTAAGATCATTCTCATCTCTGATTCTTCCTAATTATGATTACATGATGAACATACATCATAATGCAATTTGGAATATAAACTTTGAACTGAAAGTTTCAAATTTCCCAACATTACATCAACAGACATTAGCAACGAATGTTTCAAAAATATTTTCCCCAAATAATAATTAGTATAAACGCATTAAAATATGTAAATTGAATGCTTCTAATAACAGCAAATTGCAAAGGTTCACTAGGAATTTTAATATAAACATAAACACAAGAGAGGGAATTATTATTGAAATTAGTCTGTATTAATCCTTTAAAGTCATACTAAACCCAGTCAAATTTCAGTGGAACAGAGGCTTGCTTGACAACAACAGCATAACCATTATAGAATTAATGTATTTAATGCAGCAAGTTAGTTTAGGTTCAGTAACACATCATTATCATTATGTATATAAAATGGAATTTAAATTTATGTAACATAATTTCTTATTAGTCAAATCATACCCACCTAAACTCCAAATTAAGATAGTGATTGGAGAAAATCCCAACTCTAAAGAAAACATTGATATCTTCCAGAACAATGCATACCTTAAATTAATAAAATTAAATAATAAAAAAATTAAAGGCCCAATATTTTTTTTCGGGCAAGACAATGACTAAAAGCCGACCCAACCAAATATGAAAGGCCCAATATCTGTGTTTTGGGTTGGGCCGAATGAGCTGGCAATAGAATATAGATTTTTCAACCGACCCTGACCCGTCAAAAGATCCAGAAAAGTGAAAAAGAATCCCTTCCGGTTTGGAGAAGTCGTGTTTTGCTGAGTTATTATCGGTCGAGAATCTGAGCGAGGGGAAACAATGGCGGCCGAGGAGGAAACCGGAGAGTTTTACCTTCGTTACTACGTGGGGCATAAGGGAAAATTCGGTCACGAGTTTTTGGAGTTCGAGTTCAGGCCAGATGGGAAGCTCCGATATGCTAACAATTCCAACTACAAAAACGATACCATGATCCGCAAAGAGGTCTTCCTCACCCCTGCCGCTCTCAAGGAATGCCGCCGCATCATCTCCGAGAGCGAGGTATTTTTATTCTTCAAACACTTTCGTTTTTCCTTTATAGTTTGCAATCTGTTTGCCATGTATTTCAATTATGCCTAGGGTTTTATTTAGACATAAGTTAAATTAGTCATTAGTAGTTTTTGTATTTCTTGCTCTAGGTTTTGCATAGATAAGGATTAAGGAGCTAGGATTCGTTGTCTTTTGGGTTCATTTATATCCATTTTTGTTATTTTCTTTCTTTTACTACCTTTAGCTTTGCAAACTGCTTCATTCTTCATGCGGGTTCTAGATTTTACTGCTTTTTGTGAGTTATAAGTTAAATCTTAGCAACATTCTATAGTCAATAGGTTAAATGAGTCTGGTTTTTAATTGATAACTGATTATAATCATGGTAATCTCTGGTCCTTATAATGCTTCAGTGGGGTTTATATCTGCAGTTTATATTGTTGTATGGTTTCTGATATTGTTGAAAATTTTACATGGTTTTTGTAGATAATGAAGGAAGATGATAAACTCTGGCCAGAGCCTGACCGTGTTGGACGGCAGGAGCTTGAGATTGTGATGGGGAATGAGCATATTTCTTTCACCACTTCCAAGATTGGATCACTTGTTGATGTTCAGAGCAGTAAGGATCCTGAAGGGCTTCGCATATTTTATTATCTCGTTCAGGTTAGCTAACATACTAACTTGACTAATTTCCTGTCTTATTCTCCTTCATCTGTGCCCCCATTCCTGTTTGGCTTTTGTCTTGTGTTATTGAATATGGAGAGATGTCTTCAGTTTCCTGTTTCTTGTTTATTGCCTCAATACATGTCATGGTAGTTTAAAACAATGATGATTTTGTTTTATTGATATTGTTAAGTTATTTTGTTTATGTTCTTATATTTGGTAGTTAGTCATGTTTGCTTTTAAATTGCGATTCTGAAAGACAAGAGTAAAGTTAATTTTTGTTTCTGATTGGACTATCCGTTTGAAAATAATGACAAATAGTAGACAGTAACTTAGTATTCATTTGCATACCACCCCCAGTATATAACATCGAGATTAGAGAACATTACGTGCCTAGACATGTCAGCTTGACATCTGACTAGACTTCTTCCGAGAAGTGGAACAACTCTATAATTGTTGTCTTGAGTAGTTTATCCGATTCCTTGTTCTCATGCATACAAAGATGTTGTTTCTTTACTCTTATTCATGTAATAACTCTTGTTGTGCTAGCATTTAACAGGCCAGAAGTTTAGTGGGTTATATTGCCATCTACTTATCTATATATGGTTTTATTAACACTTGATGTATTGCAGGACTTGAAGTGCTTCGTATTCTCTCTCATCTCGCTCCACTTCAAGATCAAGCCTATTTGAAGAATAAAAATCTGTGGTATAGAGGTGTCACAAAGGGTTTGCCTGCTTATCCAATGGTTGGTCTGCCATTTCTTTGTTCCCTCCCTTGCCCTTTTTTTTTTCCGACATTTGTTATTCTAACTAGTAAATGTAAGGCTGTATGAGATTACAATGATTTTGGAACTTTGGGTTGAAATGCATTGATATATTGTGAAAGCTTTATTTGTATACTTGTTTTCTTTGAAATTGATGATGATGGCTTGGCTTAATTTAAGCTAAAATTGATTGATTTGTGCTCCTAGTTTTAGACTACATTCTTACAGGCTCTTTGCGAATCCATAGCAAGGCATGTGGAGAATTTCAGGTTCCAAGTTCTTTTCTGGTTTGGTGAATGAGATGTGCTCATCTGTCCAAGTTTGCTTTCGTTGATTTATACCTGCCTCTCACCTTACGCTAAGTCCTTAAAATCTTCAATATTGGCTTATATAAATATTGCACCTAACTTCCGTCCCTTCTAGAGCATTGCCATTCCCCGTCAACTGACTTGTCAGTGTGTCTTTTTCGTTGGATTCTAAATTCCAACTCCCAACTCAACATCAAAAGTGGTATGAATTATGATGGGATGCTATGAAAAGGGCTCTTATACTGAGAAAAAGAAAAGAAAAGGGCTTTTATGCTTTAGCTTCCTAATCAATCATGATTAGTTAGTAATAATACAAGAAAAATAAACATAGAGAATGCCTTTTGTTAATTGCAAAATAAGTACATAATTATAATCTTTATTCGATTTGGCCTTATAACAGTGAAGACAGTAAACTAATAACGCGATGATTTCGACATTATTCGACGGAAAAATCAACAAAACGACCATTGGCGTTGAAGGTAATTTTTAGTCAATTATAGTAAATTTGGTCATTTTATTAGGTTAATAATAAATTAAAAATTATTACAGCTAAAGAAAAGGGAAAGGGTAAGGGGAAAAAGTAATAATTACTGGTAGAGGAAAATATCGAAGGTTTCACAAATGGGATATTCGCTTAGGAACTAGGGTTAAGGCCGTGTACGTATATAAAGACCTCTAAACTCTCTTCTTCTTCTCACTATAAACCCTCACAGAGACGGAACAAAGAGGCGACTCGACACTCAACTAAGAAAGAGAAGATGGAGCAAACATTCATCATGATCAAGCCTGATGGGGTCCAGAGAGGCCTGGTATCGCTTCGCTTCTACTTCACTCTTTCTAATTTCTTTTTTGTCTTTTCTAATCTTCCATAGTTTTGATTTAGTTAACTGGTTAAAAGGTAAAGGAGAATTTGGGCTTTTCATTTGTGTTTTTAGGACAACAAATCTTTGGTTAAATTCTTAGATCTAGTGGCTTTTGCCAGGTTAAAGAAATATTTTGGCCTTTTAACGGAGCTTAAGTTCTTTCAATGTTTTTTTTATGCTAAGTCGATGCTTTCAAAGACCCTTTAGGAATGAAGTTTTATCTTTTTTCATAGTATTGCTTTGCTTGTTCAATTATGGTTTAAACTGAGAAACTTGGGTGTTTACAAAGATTTATATGTCTTTCAGGTTGGTGAAATCATCAGCAGATTTGAGAAGAAAGGCTTCTACTTGAAGGGTAAAGCTATCGTTTTTCCTGCATAATTTTCTTTGCTTTTGAGTATTGGTTGTAAGTTTTGTTAGAATGAGTAAATAGTAGCCTTCATTAGGAACTTCAAGGATGATTTGGTATTCTCAAGATTTCAGTTAATTCTTGAATCCAATTGACTGAAATGTTCAGTATAAGGTTTTGGAGTTGGATTAATTCTAAAATTTCAAAGTTTGGATACATAGGTTTGAAGTTCATCACTGTGGATCAATCCTTTGCTGAGAAGCATTATGCCGACCTCTCTGCAAAGCCCTTCTTTACTGGCCTTGTAGAGTACATCATTTCAGGCCCTGTTGTTGCCATGATTTGGGAGGGTAAAGGTGTTGTTGCTACTGGTCGCACCATCATTGGAGCCACAAACCCTGCTGCATCTGCTCCCGGAACCATCCGTGGTGACTTTGCAATTGACATTGGCAGGTATAATTGGTGTCTCCTTTCTTTTCTTTTCATTTTTGTGTACCATTTTGTTAGTTTACCAGTTGAGCAGACACCTTATGTATTCTTGGTGGTGATATGGGTTAACACGGGCTTAATTTTTGCAGGAATGTTATCCATGGAAGTGACTCAGTTGAGAGTGCAAGGAAGGAAATCGCTTTGTGGTTCCCAGAAGGCCCTGTTAACTGGCAGAACAGCCTTCACCCATGGATCTATGAATAGATTTTTTAGTATAAGCTGTAGCCTATCATGGCGTCATCCAGTTTCCATTTCCTGTTTTGTTTGCTACTTGGTATTGAACTCTTTATAAAAGTTTTTGACTTATAAGGTCTTATGGTCCCGGTTTTTATATCCTTGTACTAGCCTATGAATTAAGTGCTGAAAACTTTGTTACATCTGGTATTTATAATTTATTGGCTTGAATGAGTAGAATTTCAGTTGGCGAAATACCCCATGTTTTAAATCTTTGAATGCTGGGTAGTGGGTTGGTAAACTTGAGGCTTGAATTGATTGAATTTGACATTGCTGAAAGATATAATCAACATCATGAAAGGACGCGTTGCCCGACATCCAGAATTCCATAATTGAGTTGTTTATTCTAAACAGCTAGCTACTCGTGCGAGGAACTTTAGCAGTAGGCCAATGGTAAAATAAAAATGAGCACGGCCTATTTCTTCTGCTTTAAATTGCTTGCCTGTAAAAGCAATAACTGTAAATGGTTTCCCGAACCGGGCTAGAGCAAGACTACTCAAAAGCGCTACAAGATGGTTTGTAATTTGTATAACATTTAATTAGATAAATAATTCAAGACGCGTATGAATCCCAAGCAGAAGAAGCAAGCACAGTGGTAAATCATTGATTGAATCATTAATGTCAATCCCCTACCAAACTCGATTAGATTCCTTATCGATACTCAGCTTTCTTCCTAGGGCTAGACAAAAATCTGAAATCCTTCTTTTTGTTTGAAAATTCAAATTTGGAACACCAATACCACTTGTTTGAAATAAGCACATGTACATTTTATCTAGGCTAAGCTTAATAGACATCTGCTAAAAGGCAGGCCTCGTGTCCAACTCATAGCATGAATCCTACCTCTTTCCGTGTCACAAAACACACTCAGTTAAGTCCTTCAACCGTTACACTATCGTGATAGAAGACTGTATGAGGGCAGCTCCTCCAGCCGTGTTATATCTTCAAGTAGGAGCTCCCTTTCCAATTGACGACGTGTGGCTTTCATCACTGTCTGTAAAACAGAAAACCAGAGAAAGAATTAGCCGATGTAAAGGGGTTGAAGAACTTAATGTAGACAAAGAAGAACGGCACAAGGTAGATATATATCTGAGGCCTTCCTTCTCAGTTTCTAAATCATCCTATCCTCCAAAAGAACTTCTAGGTTGAAGAGTACATACATTGAAGTCCATATAGGATGCACGCATGGCAAGCCACTGATGGTCCATTAGCTTGAATGTGATGCAATATAGAAGGTCAAATGCTGATTCATTTTCTATCAAGGCAAAAACAGAAACAGAGAGCATGGTTTTAACAGCAAACTTCACTATAAACTCAAAAGTTGAATTCAAAACTTGATGACTTGGAAAGGAATACTGTCAGTACCTGCGAGGAACTTCAAGAAAGTTGCTCCAACCAGTGTCCTTGGTTTGACTGTACAATTGAAACACACTGTTAACTGATGAAAAGCATCAAATAGCGAACTTAATGTGAATGCTTAGAAAAGAAAATGATAATGTTTTAAAGTGATACACATCTACGTGTGAATGACTCAAATTCACCGCTCAACAGGCAAAATTATCCAGATGAAAATTATCATATAAAATCCATAAACCAGTTACATAAAACAGAGAATTACAGAGAGTTCAGAAGATCTGTCCTTCAAGTATTGCTATAAGATGCTGAAAAAGAGTTCTAGCACAACCACTTTCATCAAGGGTGCATACCTGCTTCAAGATCAAGCATCTGAATAAGCATGAATGTGATGTTCACCCCGGCTACAGCAAATGGATATTCCCACACAGACCGGTCACCTTCCTGCTTCCAAAGGAGATCCTGGAATGATTTCTGCATTCAGATGTTAAAAAACCTTAGCATTGGATAGACAAAGACTAAAAGATAAACGAAATTTATTGAACCAGCCACGATAGATTTCCCAGCAAGGACAATGGCTATTATTATTATTACTGATAATTTTGAAATGGATGTTTTACTATCTTAAGGTTTTAAACAGCATTGCTCAGTTCTATTGGAAACCCCACCTCCCATCTTTTAGCTTAATTATTTGCATCTAGAACTAAATTCTTTTAACTCTTAAGTTGAAACAAATTATCATAGCAGGCATCATAGCAGTTCAATTTCAAGTACTTTCAGTTTTGCTATTAGCTAAGGAAAGCAAGACATTGATTGTCAAGCAACACATGATAAGAAAGACCACAGACCGGAAAATTCCTAGCAAAGAATAACAGGTTCTCCAATGATATAAAACCACCACCCCTGCAAGAGAAATCCACATATAATAAGAAATTAACTAATTAACCAATCCTATAAAAAAAGAGAAGATGCACAAGGAGCAAGGAGAAATGCAAATACAAGGAAACTAGACTACCTAAAATCTGTAGATGGATCCTTCCCTTGCCACCCCATTTCCTTCCACTGGTCAGATATTAAGCTGCGAAGTTCTTCTTTAGGAAAGGCAGCATTCCACAAGGCCCTTAAAGCTTCCTGTGGGAAGGCAGCAATAAATCAGTAAACAAGTCTCTCATTAATCAGGATTGGTGATTATAACTTAACATTACACCTGAAAAGTTAATAGCTTCAGTCAAAACTGGTACCTGGTGCTCAGGTAATGAACTATCATAAGCAATATCAATACGATTCTGCAGCCTCTGCAAACAATCCTCCTGAAAGCATCAATGCCAAGGTTTATTATTTGATCTTTGTTTCCAGTAAATGTGAAAATTCAGAGAAACATTAAGGAATTTTCAAAGAAAACCAATCAATATGATGCACATAAAAGATACAGAGAAAATAAACTCATACAACAGCTAAAACCATATGGGAGCATGAACATTTCCATGCTTCAATAGGGAGTTTGAATCACATAAGAAGTTGGCAAATAAACCTTGAAGGAGGATTGAGGTAACCAACATAGTTGACAAGGGTAGAGATCAATAAATTGATCAGATTAGCAAGCATTACCTGAGCAGGGGTTAAATCAAATGATGGACGAGCATCACTCTCTCTTCTCTGTGCACAAACACAGGAAAGTCCTCGACCCAACCATGCTGCTGATCCTGCCACAACCTCAGCTGTAACAAGATAAAACATTCTACTAATGAAAATGTAGTTATAAAACACCTTCATCTAGACTGCTAACTGAAGTGAAAAAGAAACAAGGAGAAAGAGACAAGCCAACTACTTCCAACAAACACTAATTTGTGACAACCATGACAAACACAACTAGGCCAGCCATAGCCAAATATAATATGACAGAAAGTGCTAAGAGTTTATTTATGGGAACTTCATCAACCATGAACTTGGCTGCCTGATGTACTATTGACTAACTTCTTTATAATAGAGGCATGATTTACTAACAGAATACAGTGGCACGAAACTTATGATAAATTTCGCAGATCTTACAACTTAAATAGTAAATAGTATGAAATGCAAACAAATTTCAATCCTGAAAGTATTAAAAGTACTCTAAGGCAGATGAAAAGGGAAAAGCACACCTAATATGCTTTATAGATCGCTTTCTCAACAGTAATAACTAGTTTTCAGTTAGACAGTTTCACGCAAAAGGTTTTGAACACTAGAATAACATCAAGCCATGCAATTATTCCAGTTGATCTAGGTTTGCTAAACCACTTTAAAAATCGGATAAAAGGCCTGATGAGATACTTAGTAATTTAAATCTATAGCGTATTAAGTAAGACAAAAAACCAAGAAAAAATAATCCATAAATACAATCAAATTTACCAATAATTCAGGAAAGAAAATCGCAGCTAAAGAAATCAGTATACCGATCGACTCACTCACCAAAACAAATTTGAGCATCCAGACACATGAAGGTTGCGAGAGTTTTTGTCAACACTCAAATCTCACAACACCTCACAGTTTAAATTTGGAGATCCGAAGAAATTTACTCGAAAAGGAGAAAGAAATAGAAAAAGCAAAAATTAAAATACATCTTCTAGCTAGATTCAAAGAGGAGGTATGTTCAAAGAGTACAGAGGAGTCCTTAAAAATTTTTAAGAATAGACTAGAGAGTAGATATATGAGATAATCGGACGGTGTTAGATAGTAGAAAAATATATTTATTCAATTTTTATTTAGGGAAAAGGTGAAATACGGAAAGTAAAATAGAAGGGAAAAAAACGGATTTAAATTTAGAGCTTAGTTACCAGAAGTTGAATGGCAGGTATTGCCTCGCTCGAGACCTTGAGAAATCCTCCTAACGGCGACGAATGAACCTCCTCTATCATCCATTTTCACCTCTGCTATTCTATTTCCGTCTCTCTTTTCACATACACTTCACCATTTCCGTTCTCCTTTCTAAATTTCTTCTCCAGAAACCCTAACAAGCACGTTCTTCACAATTCACAACTGTAATCGACGAGAAAAGAAAAACGGAATCAAACTCTGATTACAAAAAACAAAAGACGCATTTGAATTTTACTTAAACGAATAAAAAAAAGGATGAAAGAGAATCAGAAGCCAAACAGTACCGAAACAAACAGCAAAACGGTCTCGAATGAACTAGAACGTAAAATGCAGGTAAAATCAGGATGAAACGGGATCGAAACCGGCCAAAACTGAATCAAACAGGATCAAAATGCTGATTTCTTCGTTAAAAGAAAAAGTTGAATTAGCCGCAAAAATTTTTAAGCCGATGAAATTTGAGTAAAGTGGAGCTCCGATCACTGGCCAACTAGAATCTTGAAAACGAAAAATTGGAAAGAATCTTGAGAAAAATATCTAGAGAATCTTTAAACGATATAAGGAAGGAGAAAAAAAAAAGAGGAAGCTAGGGTTTCGAGATCTAAAATACGACGGTTTCCATTGGAAACCTGAAGCTTTTTCTCCCCCTTATTTTTCTCACTCTCATTTGCTCTATGTTTGTTTCCGCTGTGAGAGAGGAGTGGAGGGTGGTGCGATTTTTTAGAGAGAAGAGGAACGAACGGAGATTACGAAAAGGGAGGGGTTTAATTAGGTAACGAACGCCTCCTTTTAGTTTTTTCTACTTAATTTTTTAATTACTTTTTTCTAATCAAAATAATTAATTGATAAATTTTCATTGTTTTTCTTTCTCCTTTTTGCCCACTTTTTAAGGTGAGGTAACGGATCGTGAAATCATGATGGTTATCGGTTGTGCTTTAAACAGCAAAAAAATAAATAAATAAATAAAAATAGCCTCTAGCGGGAAGGGAAAGGTATTTCCCTCTTCATGGGCTTTTTGGGAATTTAATCGACTTATTTTTCTAAACCCATTAATCATTTTTAATTATAGTTGAAGAATTGATACATAATTGGGTGAAAAAGGGGTGGAAAGGACAAAAATGGGCAAGTGAAAAAAGAGAGAAATGTCACATGGGATGTTTTTGGGGCAAAGGCCATGATGGGGGAGGCCCAGCTCCCCTCACAGTAAACATCATTTTGTACTTTGCTTATGAATTATGATAAATACCTCCAAATTAGGGTCATGGTCCACACGCATGGGCTTTGCTCTTCAACAAAAGTTGAACCTCACTTTACGTGGGTCTCAAACTTGCATGTAAATACTTGCACCTTTTTCCAACTCCGAAGAGAAAAAAAATAGAAAAAAAAAGCTAAGCTTTTTATGAAAAAACCCTTTTTCTTTCTTTTATTTGTTGGCAAAAACTTTTGCTCATGCATTTGAAAAAGTACTATGATAGGAAAATTCATTATAAATGATTAAATATTGATACCCCTCGGTCTCTAATCATATTGGGTTTTTATTAATTCAGAATCCTTATCAAATTTAAATAGAGGAAAAACTTACCAAACACCTAATTTCTCAATTCACAAGACTGAAAGATTAGAACCGAGCGAATTCCTTTTATATTAATCTATGATATGATTTATGAGTAAAATGCATGGATATATAGATCTAACAATCATGATAGCTACATTGAAACTTATTGATCGTAAAAGGAACATGAGAAGGAGATCAATCAGAACAACTAGGCCTTAATAACTCAAATAATTGTGACCTAAAGAGAAGAAAAAGAGGAAAAGATTTATGGATAGGGGGGTCTTTCTGTTCATCTTCCACCATCTTAGCCATTACCAATTAATGAATTTAGTAGCTTCAAATGCATGTGATCATGGATGACTTTTGTGAGGACCAATGTATAAGCACAGGTTACCAAATTGAGTGGAAAAAAGGGAATAATATGGCAGTGGCATCTCTTCTTGGCTTGGCAAAAAGATTTTAGAGAGTTTTGTTAGGTAAAGCTATCCAAAAGTGTATTATCTTTTCTTTCCAACTAAGCATTATTGCCACCACCACCACGATGAGGGGTTAGGCTTATGGCTGGGACAAGAAGCTTGTGGACGAAAACAATATATTTGGTCACTATGACCAAATTTTGCTCCATCACACAATAGAAGGCCCATTTGGGTTATTGGGAAATTTCATTGTTCTCGAACTCACCCAACATTACTAGTTATGGGATATTTTTTCTGGTCAATTATGCTCTTCAAGAAAGACGGTTTTGGCTGCATTTTTGAAGATAATATTACCTTTAATTTGATTGATGTTTAATTTAATTATCGTTTTATAGTTTAAAACTTTAAAACTAGTTATATAAGTAAAGCCCTGCCAATATACTAGAAGCCAAGAGCTTAAATTAAGGTTGTTCACCAATAAACTAAAGCCAACCAGATTAGATAAATTCAGAAACCTTCTCAAAAAGAAAAAAGTAAACCTTGATGATTCCATTCCATCAGAGCTGGTGAGCAGCTTCAGTCAAGTCACAACAAGTAAAAAGTGAGCCAAAGATTCCAATTTCCGAAGAAAAGTTTAATTCATCAAGCAATATACCAAATCAAGTAGTCTAATTAGCAAGGGATCTAATATAGAATTGTAGAAATCACAATCAAGATATACGTAGAATAAAAAAAAAGTTGTAAAAGATCTAATAGTATTATAATTTAAAGGTAATTATTTGATACACCGGCGATGTAAATTTTGAATTCCACAAGCAAGCTTTGGAGTTGACACATGTCATTTTTTGAATTAATTAAGTTTTAAATATTTCAATTTAGTTCTTAGAGAACACATATAACCCTTCAGGACTCGCTTGTGTAGTCTGTTAAACTCCACTGCCGGTGTATTGTATAATTTACCATAATTTAATTCATGTTGTTTTTATCACCAAGCCTAAATCACATTGACATTATTTTTTTTCCCTTTAAATTCAAGGCGTTTCTCTTTAATTCCGCCATTTGTTGAAACCTTTGACCTTAAGATAAAATAAGTTAAATGAGATAAAACGCCTTGACCTTGGTCTCGTCTCCTTGGCCTGCTTCGATGTCACTCTATAAATTTTAATACTAGTAATTTTCAACGGATTTGCAATAACCTTGGGGCTAAAACAATAAATTAAAGAGGATTGGATCTCGCCACTATGATGATTAAAATTAATTTTAACTAGCTAGAAGGATCTTGTTATGGATTATTCTCGGTTAACAATTTTTAAAGATGGCGTGAGAATTGTAATCTAATTAGTTATTGGTACTTGGACAATTTCGGTTACAACAATATTCCACCAAGGCCAAGGGGAACGTTGCCCAACAATACATAACCTCATGATTTAGTATAGGATTCAGTCAAATTTGGATATGGCTGTCATGTTATGCCTGCCAACAACTCAATTTTATTTATAAATTATTCCTCAGCCTGCTCAAATCCAACGTGGAAAACTCACTTTGATCAAGATCTTTGTTGGAATCATAGATAAGATAATCCCCTGTATCTGATATGGATACATTGCCCATGATTAAGAGAAGGTCATAAGATTTTGAGGGGTGCAATATCTGCATTTTTATATAGTTTGAAAGAAAACAATTTTTATTTAGAATATTAAGATTAGATTTAATAGTTTGACTAAAAATAATGGCAAAGGTCAAGGGTGTTCTTAAATTTGTACGTTACATGTTAAAAAGTGATCCTCAAATGGTAATAAAACCAGGAAGAGGAAATAGAGGTACAAATTCACATGGAATGGGGTCTATTTTCTTTGAACAGAGCCTAAAACTAAAAGCTTAAAAACCAAAAGTTATGGAGTATTATAAAAGGTGTCTCACTTTTCAGGTAACATGAAACACATAATCATGAAGGATGGAAAATGGGATGTCTTTGTTTGCCGGAAAGCTCCTTTCCATTTTCTTCAAATGAAATTCAAAGATTGGGTCTTCAGGTTTTCAATGCTTTGTTCTTCACTAATTTAAAACCCAACTTGATTAATGGCCTAAAGATGTTTTGGGTATTGGGTTACACAGTTTCTCTTTGGGTTTGGGCTCATTCAAAAGGCCCTTTAACTCACAGTTCTAACACTCTTGTCTCTCTCATTTAGTCTTCAGGAATCAATCTGTTGAAATTATCCTTCTCCAAACTTCCCACTCGAAAGATATGCAATCACCGTGTCTCCATTTCTGCAAGAATTATTGCCCAGGGTTTTAATTTCACCAACCCAATACTCGAAACTTTCCTTCTTCCTTGTCTGTCACTTCCAAATTCCCTAAACCGAAGAGTGCTATCAGAAGACTCGTAACCCAATGCAAGAACAGGCCTAGCAATGGCCAGAACAGGACAAACCCGTAAGGGAGGGTGACAGTGAAGGGAAATAAAGAGAATATTTGGAGCATTGATAATGAGAAGGCGAAAGAATCTTCAGAGAGAGAGAAAGAGAGTGGTTAGAAGTAGGAAGAACAAGATGGGAAAACATCTGAAATCCATAGGAAGATAAATTGGGTGACTCTGAATCCTCATGGTGAATTTCCAGAACATATAGGTGTCAACACTGGAAAGAAAGAAGCAACCTTATCATGGAGAGAAGATGTTTTGCCTAAAGTTGAGTCCTTTGTCTTGGCAACTAGTGATGTGATGGAAGAAGATGTCATGGGCAATGAACCTGGTCTTGTTTTCTTTGAGGTTTCATGGACTATCCTTTCTTCGATCCTTAATTATTATGATTGCAATCATCTTGATTGTTTGTAGTAAACCAGGAATGAAATGACAATCCTTTTCGAATG
>AWUE01014912.1:0-10119 GCA_001974825.2 Corchorus olitorius | reverse complement strand
CTGTGCCATGGAAATCCATAAACTGGAGCATCCACCGGCATTGTATGGCTAACCCACTCACCCGTGTCAGATGAGAATACGTCAATGTTTACAGTTTTATTTGAAGAATAAGTAGTCCAATAATTGAAGCTAACAACTTTGTAATGAGATGATTCACAAGGGTTGAAAGCCAAGGCAGCAAAGCAATGCAACTTTTTACCAGCATCAATAGCAAGCTTCTCACGTTCAATATTTCTTGGGATTTCAATGCACTGTTTGGTTAGAGGGTTACAAACATAGTACTGTGGGACTGAACCCGTGACAAACAGAAGCAACCCATTGCAGCTATGAAGCAAATCTTCGTAGGTGAACTTAAAGGGCAAGATTGCAGATAATGATTCAAATACTCTTTCATCAGCTGAGGGGCACGGGCCACCACATGAGGCATATTCAAGGTAGAATCGATTTTGAAGCTCAGCATTCTTCCCTCCTTGATAGAAAAAGCCACCAAGAAGCTTATATGTTGAGAATTTGGGAGCACAAACATCAGTTACCAGGCGGTTCCACAATTTGCAGACACATTTGGATCTAATTAGGTTCTTAGCAGGTAAGCGACAAAGGATTTCAGCCACCAAATCATCACATAATTTAGACCAAGGGCAACAGTCATTCCCGTGAGGAATGAATGAATCTAAGCCTATTTTCCCTACGATACACATCGTCTCGTCTGGTTCTCAACAAGAGAGAAAAAAGCTTTCCTGATGATTTTAGGATATTATAAACGATGAAGAAGCGGAGGCTTTTTAGCCAAAATTTTTAAATTTCCAATCGATAATGAGTACAGAGAATATAATTAAAATATTTATTGCCCTGAGATAATCCAGAAAAAAAAGTTTGATTTAAATAAATAAATCAACCAAACAAAAGACCCGAATTGATATCACGATAACCTATAAAAGCAAGAGTTTTTGTGCTAAAGATCAAAACTTTAGATGGTAATCGATATAAGAAGTAAAAGAAGAGAGAAAAAGAGTTTGATTTAAATAAATAAATCAACCAAACAAAAGACCCAGATTGATATCAAAACCTATAAAAGCAAAAGTTTTTGTGCTAAAGATCAAAACTTTAAATTGTAATTCATAAGTAAGAGAAGAGAGAAACGAAATTGTGAAACCTCGCAATGGTAACTGTGTTTGTCAGACATTAGATTACAAGAAGAACATCGAAAATTGGCTAAAAATTCGATGTTCTGTTCTTCTTCAAAATCAAACCCAAATTGATTTATGGCCTAAACATGTTTTGGGTCAAGGGAGACTGGGAGAGCTTAAATTGGGCCATAGCGGAGCTAAACAGTTTCTATTTGGGTATTGGGCTAATTCCAAAGGCCCTTAAAGTAACAGTTCTAACACAAGCACTCCCGTCTTCAGGAATCAGTCTGTTGAAATTATCCTTCTCCATTCTCCAAACTTCCACTCCGTAGATATGCAATCACCATGTCTCCATTTCTCCAAAAGTTATTGCCCAGGGTTTCAATTTCACCAACTCAATGCTCGAAACTTTCCTTCTTACTTGTCTATCACTTCCAAATCCCCTAAACCGAAGAGTGCTACCAGAAGACTCGTAACCCAATGCCAGAATAGGCCTAGCAATGGCCAGAACAAGACAAACCCGAAAGGGAGGGTGACAGTGAAGGGAAATAAAGAGAATATTTGGAGCATTGATAATGAGAAGGCGAAAGAATCTTCAGAGAGAGAGAAAGAGAGAGGCAAGCGGAGGAGGAGGAAAGGGAAGAGAGTGGTTAGAAGTAGGAAGAACAAGATGGGAAGAGTTTTGGTCTCTGGTGCTATGTTGATGGAAATTGAAACTGTTCTCCAACACAGGTACTTCTCTATTAAATTTTTGCTTCTGTGTTATTTATTAGTACAAATTTTGTGTTGAAGTAGAATCAATGATGAGAATTCTTGATAATAAGTTAGAATTAGCATTGAAGAGTGTATTAAGTATTAACTTCTTGGAATTCAATTATGATTTCTGCTGGAAATATCTAGAGTTACAGGATTTGCTATACTTTGCTAAACTAGGCTTGTTTAATTAGCTCAATATAGATGGCTTTATTTTATTTAATTGTTTGTTTCTTAGGAACCTGTAATAAAACCATTTTGGAGTACATTTGCAAGTAGTGTGAGTGGGATATGGAAGGGGGTTGGAGCTGTATTTTCGCCCATCACTGCTGAAATGGAGCCAATTGAAATTGGAAGCAGGGACGAAAACCTTTACGACTGCTACACACTTACTCGCATTCAGCAAGTTCCATCTCCTGATGGGAAAACATCTGAAATCCATAGGAAGATAAATTGGGTGACTCTGAATCCTCATGGTGAATTTCCAGAACATATAGGTGTCAACACTGGAAAGGAAGAAGCAACCTTATCATTGAAAGAAGATGTTTTGCCTAAATTTGAGTCCTTTGACTTGGCAACTAGTGATGTGATGGAAGAAGATGTTATGGGCAATGAACCTGGTCTTGTTTACTTTGAGGTTTGATGGACTACCCTTTCTTCAATGCTTAATTATTATTATTGCAATCATCTTGATTGTTTATAGTAAACCAGGAATGAAATGACAATCCTTTTCGAATGTATCATGTTCTAATACTTTTTCCAAGGTCACAGTTAGTGAATAAACTGTTCTTAGTCCATAAGCATATAAATTGGATTTACAGCAGATTTTCATAGGGGATTAGACTAACATCTACTTTTTCAATTGATCACTAAGATCTGTTACTTGAGGGTCTAACTTGTTAACTCGCAGGATGGATCTTATTCCAGGGGACCCCTTGATATTCCTGTTGGGGATGTTGATGATTCCAATTATTACCTTTCTCCAACTTTCAAGTTTGAACAAGTAAGTTTTGCATGCAATGTTTGTTCTTAGACTAAGGATTTGCAACAATCCCAAATCATGGTAAATTTCACTTCCACAACAGTTTTCCTGGTCAATAAATGGCATGCAGCACTAGGGTTCCAAGGGTGTCATAAACTGTTTCTGTCACTAATATGTATTTGTGGTAAACTGATCAACAGACTTCTTATATTTGTTTGATTATAATTGATTTCATGTATGCATTCATATATTCACTAGACAGTGGCATAGTAATATGCCAAATTTAGGATGGAAGAATTACTTATTTATCAAATATGAATACAAGATTATCCATTATCTGCGTTGAGCCGCTTATGGCCGAACTCATGCACAAAAAGTAAGTGTTTTCACCAAAATCGATAGAAAAACTAACTAATGAGTACAAATGCACTCCGATGACATCTTATGCTGTGATGTCACTTTAAATCAGAAATGATGATTGAAGGCTGCTGTAGACTCTTCTCAAGGGTCTATATTTCACATTTATCAAGGTGATAGTGTCAAACTTTGATGGTATAATAATAGTTCTTTACAAGATATTTTGGATGGTTGTGTTGAAAAATGGCAGAATTCTGTTCTGATTGAAGTCGGGCTGATGGGCAATGTATATTTTTTTAGTTTTTCACTTAAATAATGAAAAAAAAAGTTATTTTCTTTTGATTAACAGTGTTTGGTTAAAGGTTGCCACAAAAGACTCCGCATAGTTCATACAATAGAGTTTGGTAATGGGGGTTCAGAAGTACAGATAATGAGAGTTGCTGTTTATGAAGAACAGTGGGCGAGTCCTGCACATATTCGTGATGAAAGGTATCTGTTCAATTCGTTGATCTGTATCTTGTCTGCAATTCTTCCATTGCATGTTATGAGTTTTATGATCAGAATTTTAATGGTATGTCATCCATTAGCTGGATTATTCGTAGTATGACTAGTGAGATTATCAGCATTAAATTACCTTCCTGTGATGGCCATGGTGAAACTGATTTAAAATGTTATGCTATGTGACCAGTGATCTAGATTTTGATTTGAAGCCGTTTTCTCAACGGAAAAGAACCAAGCCATCAGAGCTTACAGGACCATGGAAGGTGTTTGAAATTAGCGCCATTCCAATATATGGTGATGAGACGGTAGAGGCAGAAAGCAACGGTGCCCCTTATGTGTATCTTTGCACAGAATCCTTAAAGAAGAGGAGCTTGCCTGAGAGTTCAGTCTACTTTGGAGAGGAAGAGATGCTAGACATGCAGGATGTTACAGTTCTTTGGTTGCCGGGCGGTGTGACCGGTTACGTTGATGTTAATAAAGATGGGATTCTTACTATTGGAGTAGGATGGTACTCGGGGGAGGGAATCAACCTTGTTATGGAACGGGATTATGACATTGATGGGAAGCTTAAGGAAGTCAGAATGAAAACTGAAGTAAAGAGGAGGTGGCCTGATCCACTCCCAGTGTAAATATTTATCTTAGTTTTTTCAAGGAAATGCTTTGTATGGCAAACTTGATTTATACCAAAAGTTGTAACTGCGAATGAATTAAAATGCTTTGTATGGCAAATTTGATTTATACCGAAGACTGGACATGTAAACTAACATTCTCTAACAGAATGGGTAAGGTAACCTTAGGGCCGTATTTGACCAACTTAAAAGCATGATTCCTTATTTGAGTATTTTCGCATATATTAGGGTCCTATTTGACTAAATTAAAAGAATGCGCCCTTATTTGATCATTTTCGAATACGTTCAGGCCTTATTGAGCAATTAACCCCCGTAAAATCTTAAATCCATCGGTAAAAATACACAATTGGTCCCTAAAGTGGAGTAAAATGTGCATTTTGGTCCCTGAAGTGAAAATTTGTTCAATTGAGTCCCTAAAATGAATGGGTAGAAACAAATAGGTCCTTTCGTTACAGTCCGTGTGAAAATCTGTCAAATTAGCTTATGTGGCATTGACGGTGTCAAGTTTTCCGTCAACTATGCTGATTGTTAGCTTTTGTTGGAAATTGATTATTAGCTTTTTATTACAGCCATAAGATCTACGCCCAATGCTTGAATTTTTCCATGACACACACCTTGGGGATCTCTTCCCACAATGGCAGTAAATAACTTCTTCATACGTCCTCCAAATTCGAAACGTTCGGATAGATGAAAAAAAGATTTAAGAATAAATGAAAGAAAAGAGAGAATGAAACACCGAAATTCAGAGAACAGAGAAGTGAAGAACGATGGAAGAGAGAAAATGAAACCTAGGCTATGGTATAAATAAAAGGTGGTGGGCCCCACTATATTTTTTAACTAGAATATCTTTTACATTGAAAAATATGATTTTTTTTAAAATAATTTTTTATTTTGATAATATGACATGAACGACGCCACGTCAGTGCAGTTGACGTCGTCAATGCTATACAAGCAAATTTAACGGATCCTCAAACGGATTGTAACGAAAGGACCTATTTGTTCCTATCTCTTCACTTTAAGGACTCAATTGAACAAAGTTTCACTTTAGGGACCAAAATACACATTTACTCCACTTTAGGGACCAATTGTGTACTTTTACCTAAATCAATTACATGAAAAAAAAAAGTAAAAAAAACAATTGAAAAATAAAATCTGCAACGGCGGCGACTTAGCGCGCGCCAAAACGCTGCTCCATCGCTTCTTTAAATAAGATCTTTTTTCACTCCCCGATCAGAAATAATCCTCTCTAACCAGCAATAAAAGAAGAGAAAGAAAAAAGAAAGAAAGAGAAAGAAAGGGAAAGAAAGGGAAAGAATAAAAAAAGAGAAACTAGTGAAAAGCAGAAAGAGATGAAGAAGTATAGATTTGGAGAGAATTTTCTCCGTTCATACAGTGAACCGACATTCATCGGTGAGTTTCTTCACTTCTCTTCTCCTTTTTCTTTCTTTTCCTTTTTCTTTTTTTTCTTTTTGCATTGTATATAACATTAAATCAATGCAGCTAGAGGTGGTTTTGGAGCTGTGTTCAAGTGTGAGAAGAACAACAGCGTCTTTGCCGTTAAGGTTACCAATTTTGATGCCGGCGGCCAAGAAGCAGACAAGGCTCGGAGGTATAACTTTCTTTATATAAAATCTAATTCCATATCTAGATTGGAGTCTTAGATTGTTAATTTTAGTGTTATTTTGCAGAGAGGCAGACATTCTGAATATGTTAAAGCACAGCCGCATCGTGAAATATATTGAGGTAAAGCGATTAGTTTGAAATCCAGATCTAGTTATAGTTGATTCTGTTGTTTATGATTGTTATCATTATATTGACAAAATTATTGCAGCATTTGGAGGACTCTCCACTGGTATGCGAGAGTTCTGACTCTTCTAGTGGAGATTCAACGGAAGGACCGAAGGATTCTGCTGTCTACCTGATCATGGAATTTTGTCCAAGGTACTGATTCTAAGATTTTATTGATAATAATAGCAAAACGCATTACTAAGGGAGAGATTAGAAGAGTTAGGTATGGAACTTAGGCTTTGATTGTTACTTTTCCTTATTAAGTGCTTTAGAGATATCTAATATACATGTCATTGCTTAGGTTCACATTGAATGTTTCTGCAATAATTTGGCGTGGTTAATGTGAGATGCAGAACCAGAACCAAAACTATTTTGCTAAACTGTTTCATTCTCTTTTATTGACTTGTAAGGTTCTATTACCTATTTACCTTGGGATTTCCTGAAAATCAAGTTTCCACCACTCTTACCATTATCATATATACTATAAGGAATGAAAGAGAACCTCAATTTTACTTAATCCACTGGTTGATGAGGAACATTTTCCTGCCATTCATTAAGGTTCTGTCCTCTTTGGGTAATTCTTACAGCATGTCTAGTGCATATGATATTTGAGCATAGTTTGCTGCCATATATGTGCCATAAAAGCATCCACTATCACTTTTGGACTTCCCTTTTCTTTATTTTTTCATTTTGCATGAGACCATATTGAAAAATGTTTACAAATACTGTTAAATTATCTTGGCCAATTAGGAAATTGCAAAGTACTATAATGCAATTAGCATACTAACAGTGTGTTGTTTGGTTGATATTTTACAACTGCACACTAAAGATTTTGCAAAATCAAGTCAGTTAAGAAGAGTTATCTTGTCTGATCTTCAAGATTACACTAGAGTCTATTGATATAGAATGAGTGGACATGATATATATATATATATATATAGGAATAAGAAGAAATCAATGGTTGAAAGGCAGAACAAAGTATGTGCCATTCTCTAATAGCCTGCTGAACTCTCTTGACTATTAGCTCTCCTTGGTTCTGCTATTGAGTAATCAATTCGTGACATCTAGCTTTCCAAATCCCCCAACAAGTGAATGCAACAACAGTTTTTCATGACTATTAGAGGGGTGGATTTGTTAGGTGTAAAGTAAAATGTCATGGAGATAAAATGATTTTGGATGAGTTATCTCTATTTGTAATCATAGTATTCTATAGTTTTCATTTATAGTGCTAACCATTCTTAGTTTTGGCATATTTTTGTTCACTAATCATTCTCTCCTGTATTTTTATCAGGACTTTGCATAAGATGCTAGAAGACACTTGTACTACGGGTGGGATTCAACCTAGCAAGACATGGACATTGTTTAAGCAGATTATTGAAGGGTTAGAGCATGTCCACAAGAAATCAGTCATCCACAATGACTTGTCTAGTCAAAATATATTTCTGGACAGCAATGACAACATCAAAATCGGCGATTTTGGACTCTGTAAGTTTCATATACTTGACACATATAGAAATGGCTTTTGTTGTTAATTGATTTGATTTGCAATGTCTTTTATAGTTGACAGTTTTGCAAGTTATAAATAAACAAGAGTTTATATTTACAAACTACTTTTTATCTTATTTTAGCCCGAGTAGTCGATGATTCAAGTTTGAGTATCACATCTGCATCGAAGGGGAACACGTTGTATGCTGCGCCTGAAAAGTTGGGGGCCAAGGGGACAATGAGACGCATCGATTCCAGGGTGGACATCTATAGCGCTGGGGTGCTCCTTTTCGAACTCGTGTATCCAATGAAAACCGAACAAGAGAGAAGAACGAATCTCCTCAATCTGAGGGAAGGGAAACTCCCGGGTAATTTCAAGTATGCAACAAAGTTCTTGCAGAAGCTTCTGTCGAGAGACAGACCCTCTGCCACTGATATACTAGAATTACTTAATGGTAAGCTTACTCTAAGCCTTTTAAGTTATTTTATTAATCACAATTGCCAATTAAAGCTTAAGTTATCTTTTTTCTTCTAAAGTTATTTTAATAATCACAATTGCGTTATCTTTTCTAATTAAATCATATAAGATACTTTTCAATATAAGCTTTTCTTTTTACCAAAAATAATATAAGCTTTTCTGTGTATGCAGATGTAGAGGCCATTGCAGGTCCCAATCCTGAAAATATTCTGTCCCAGCTGTTAGGATCGGTAAGCTTGTATGCTTAATTTTCACTTTGAAAACATTTTTCATTCTTTTTTTGGTGGTTTCTAGTTTCTACACATCTAACCTTGCAATCCATTTTGATGTTTTCTTTCCTTCTTTTACACTTCACAGGATCGCTCATTTGATGGTGAAGCTGTAGCCTTCCAAGATGTGTGACGATAACAATGACACATTGAGAATGAATATAGATGTTATAGGTTTAGCTACCACTGAATAATGAACAGTGTCTTAGGGTTTGTGTTTGAGGGTACTATTCAATTTTGACATGTCATTCTATTATCTCCAGACAACAAACTTGAGCTCTCAAGACCAAGACCATGAATGGTTTTCTAGTTTCTTCTTTTCGTAGCAGACAGTCTGTATAAAAGATAAACCATATATCGACATTTTTTAAAGATATAAAAGTAAAATGTTACATATGGGATTTACGGTAAAACATGAATTTTCTCAACAACTATAACAAAAAGAAGAAAAAATATCCATTATTAATTAATACTAACTTAATAAAGCTTAACCATATTTAAGCTCCAAACTTGCCCTGTTTGCCCACGATTTCATAAAGATCAGCATTGTACCCTCGAACACAAATTACTTGCTTTTGTAACCAAAAAAAAAGAAAATTACTTGCTTTGTAATTCAATAACAAAACTCTATTTCAAAACAGGCCTTCTACTCTCTGATATAGATTAAAATCAAACTGGTGGAACCTACAACTAAAAAGCTGTTCTAGAACAAAACGAAGTCTGATAAAAAATTACCAACTCCATCATGTGCTAAAACACTAAAACAGCTGAAAAAGATTATGAAATGAATCCAACTTGCACAAATATTGTATCAAACCTTTAATCCCGTATCAGATTCGCTCCCAAGAGTCACAAGATACTATTAACCTATATCCAATTTAACTAGCTTCCAGCAGATTCATGCATCGAAGTATTCATGTGTTCAGATATCATACTAGGATATCATCATATCTTATGCGCAGACTTTGTAAAGTCTAGGATAGATGAAGAAACAAATAGAAAGATTGCACACTGAAACTAGATTCAATGCCACACCCATATTCTGACATTTGTTGTTCTTCTTCTTCTTCTTTAAGAATGGCGCGGAAACTAAATTAAATAAAAACTAGATCAATCAAATTGTAGCACAGGTGATACCTTTTAATTATACAATAAATAAGGATTTTCTACTTGTCCAATAACAACCAAACAAGTAAACAATTCACAGAGAAAATGACAACAAAGAATGAAACTGAGTCCAACTATACTCAGTATGTGATTCTCAAAAGCTATTACTACAAGGATTCAAATGATAAAGATGAGTATTGAGGAAGTCGACTACTTATAATGGCCTGCAATGCATTGGGAATACCTTTCAAAATCACCACACAAGGACTGTATGCGAACAGGGAGTACTGTCGAGGATAAATCTCTTTGCCCGACTCTGACTCTGTAGTATAAACCACTTCCAACATGCTGCAGTCAACATGATACCTCAATATTGCATTGGAACACCCAAAGTATATAGCCTCCGAGTTTGGATCTAATGCCCATAGCCTGGCAAATCTAGCCTCAGGACATTTGATCAATGGACAACCAAACTTATAATTATTACATAAATCGTCAATGGAGATACTATGCTTCAGCACCCAACTACCTACTTTGCAACGTTCCTCAAGAAACCAAACAAACAACATCGGGCCTACACGATTTGAGTAATGCAAACGATCGCAAGACACTCCAACAAACCCATAACTATGCATTACATCTC